>JAPQNM010000444.1:92500-132500 GCA_029783475.1 Metacarcinus magister
GGCATCACTTCTCGTTCACCCGTCAGCCCACTGGCCCGCCACCCATCGTTACCAAGATGACGTCACCTACCGTGCCAATAATGCCCGCCCCGCACCGACCCTTCAGATACCCCCATCGTATTTCCAGCTCTGCCTCGTTGTCTCCTTACCTCACCCCACCACCGCCGCGCCCCGTACCGCCGCCGCGCCCCGCACCGCCGCCGCGCCCCGCACCGCCGCCACCATCACCACCACCACCGCCGCGCCCCGCACCGCCGCTATCACCACCACCACCGCCGCCACCATCACCACCACCATCACCGCCACCACCACCGCCGCCGCCGCCACCGCCACCGCCACGTACAGTTACCGTGAACAAGGAAGAACACGATCACTCACACGCTCACACTCCGGTAAATGTGAAAGGTTTTAGTGCCTCTGATGACTTTGGCAACGACCGCCTGGCAGATTACATGAGTGACAGGAACGAAGATTACCGCGGCAGACCCCAAGGCCACCGCCATCACCCTCCACACGCCGACTATTACTCTGAAGTTCTTCCTGACTATTTTAACAATTACTACAACATTGAATACGATGAATACTACCACGACATGAGGAACAGTGCTAAGCAGGAGCAGTCCTCGGATGATTCAGGTCACTTAGAGCATCACCCCTTCATCCACGAGGCCAGTGCTACATTCCATGCCGCAAACGAGCCCCGTCAATCCTCTCACGCGCCAACCATCAACACGACACCACCGTCAATAAACGACAATTTGACAGGTGGTGGGCAGAGCGAGGAACATCTCCCTAGTCTGTATGACCTCTTGGGCGTTGTAAAACCAAACTTTTCGACACCAGCAGCGACCAAACAAGACAGCAGTACAATTAATTCCTTATTACAGAACTACCGACCAGCCTCTACTCCACCTGAGGACAACAAGGACACGGCTGTAACTCCCGAGCAGGCCCAGGACACCACGACACACCGCCCCCAACCCCCAGTGAAGGACAATGTTGCCCTAACATCAACAGACTTTGGAGCGAGACTGAAGCCTCACCAGGTGATGCAAGGCGGGCACGAACCCAGCAAGGTGGAGGAGCTCCCTGCCCCTTCAGAGGACGAGCACAGGAAGCACGACGCCTCAATATCACACTTGTGGAAGAATATGCAGCTCATCCCGCTGACGCCGGACCTGTTCGTCACACCGAGGCAGCCCAAGGACAGGGTCGACCTAAACTTGACCAGCCTGTTTGACGCCGACGCCGCCGTCCCACTTGCACCAGGTGACGCCCTGGACCTGGTGCCGGACCTCAGCTCAGACGTGAACAGAATCAGCGTCGACCATGAAGGCGTGCGTGTCACCGTGAGGGAAGAGGTGTTTGAGAACCCGGAGAAGGCCGAGGCCAAGTTTATGGCGTACGTGTTAATCGGTGCTTGTTGTGGCCTGGCGCTGCTCTCCATCACGGGGGTGATCGTCATCGTCCGTTTTAAGAAGACTTGTGGTTCCCGTCAGATCAAGACACGGACGCGCCTCACCGAACAGGACTCTGTGGAGAACATCTCGAGACATGTGAGCCAGCTGACGCCGGCCGAGGACTCTGGACACAAGCTGGGATCATGGTTCACAGGACGCAACGAACACATCGGCTCAGGCAAGTTACGGGGCAACATGGCGCTGCCCACCGTGCATGATCACAAGCGAGAAAAGAAAGGACATTCAACCAGCACTCGAGACCTGCTGTCTATCAGCTCCCAGTCCTCCCCCTCCAACTCACCGCGCCAAGAAAGACGGGATGACGAGAGTGGCGGGTGTGAGGAGGAGGAGGAGCCGCGCACCTCATGGCTGCATGGTGAATACCGCGCCTCGGAGGACGAACTGAGTCACGCGGCGGCGTTAGACCCGCATTACCGAGCCCAGCACCAGCACCAGCACCAGCACCAGCACCAACACCAACACCAGCAGGCCCGAGGCAGTGTTGCCACCTCATCTTCCCGCCACCACTCCACCGACCACCACGCACATCGCGATGAGTCTGCAAGAGAGGTTGACTCCCCTTCACGCACTACAAGGGAGCGGCGGTACACAGGACAGTCCCGGGACAGCAACCATCACCCTCGCACCACCAGCGGGCGTGGTTCACGGTACATTTCCTCCTTCGACAGTGAAGAGCTGGAGGACAGACTGGCCAGCCACGCCCGTGAGTACCCCACAGACTCTGAGTTGGATGATGGCACAACCACACACTACGACGAGGAGTCTCGGGAGCCCAGCCGATACTTCAGTGACTCTAGGGAGCTGGACGATGTTATTGGTGGGCGGCGGGGTGGTGACCATTCCAGCATGACGTCACAGGAGCTTGGTGAACACATCAGCCGTGACTTGAAGCAGTACCAGGCGCACCAGGACAGCCGTACTCACCACCAGCGTCACTCTGAGGAGCTCCAGCACCCACGTGACGCCGCCGGGATGGCAGAGTTGTCCTCGCAGGAGCTTGAGAGTGAAGAGTCTCGCGAACTGCGCCGATCACAAAGCCAAGTGTCGTTCAGCCGCGACAATGTGCAGAATGAGGTGTTTTTAGAGTTTGATAGCATGTTGCGGCAGCAAGGACAGTACTTAGGCAGCGATCCACTTGCCTCCACGCTGGGACGCGCCTCACACTTCACCAACGACACGCGTCTGTCTGCATCGCGCGCCAACACCCCAGACTCCATTGACCTGCCAGAAGATTTTTCACAAGATTCCAGAGTTCGGCGGGAGTGTGACCATCCGCAGCCCTCACCGCCCACCACACCCCCGAGGTTTTCTCCGCCGCCCGCCCCTCCCAGGCCTCCCAAGCCAGGACACCTGAATCAAGCAGGCACGCCTTCCCCACAGGCTGGGCGCGGGCGGCCACCCTCCCCTGGACAGTCACCGCCGTCACCCCCCAGCAGCAGCCAACGCCCCGTGTACTGGACCAGTGAGGAGGAGCGACTTATTTGACGGGACGCCGCGGGCCGCGGGGCAGACCAATAATTTACGGCTTCCTCGCGTTCTGCCCGATTCACGGCAGGCGCGTGGAGGCTGTAGATGAAGTGGTAATGTCCCGTTAGGCCCGCCTTCCTTCCTGACCACCAGTCCTCAGAGTACACACACACTCACACAGGACAACAACCTGGGCGGTTGTTGTCCTGTGTGTGTCACCTACAACACTTCAGAGGAGCAACGATGTGCTCTTACTCACCCACCGCCCATTTCCCGCACCCTTCGGGCGTGTAGGTGTGTGCCACCCGTCACACGCCAGTCTTCTAACACTCACCACTCCCACCCCCACCTAACTGTTTCACCCCATTATCACCGCACACAGGGTGGGGAAGGTGGGGAGTGGTACTCATGTCCCGCGCGTGATGCTCCACATCCTGTTGGGGAGTGGTGGCAAGCGGCGGAAACCGACGGCCTTGCTGGACGCTAATCAGCGGGTGGGTGTGTGGGGGTGAAGTGTAGGCCTTGAGAGAGGAACAGTAGCTACTGATGATTTAACAATTACACACAACACGGATCAATGACAGATTATAGAGGTTAATAATAATAAGCCTCAGTAAATGTAGATTCTCACTGCAAATTGAAGTTTAAAAAGAATAAAATAAACGTGAAGTGAAGATGGTCCGTGGTCCGTTCTGTTGTGTTGTGTTGTGGCGTGACTCTCTCAGTCTGACGCTCAGTGCATTAACCACCGAGGTGTGTGTGTGTGTGTGTGCTTCACATACTCACACTGTTATTGTGACTCATGATGCTGAAGGGGGGACTGATGGTAATGCACAGTGAAGGAATGATGGATAAAAAAAACACTGCATTATACAACAAGGAAGTAACTAATATTTCCCATAACTCGCCAGGCTGTGGTTTTAGAGGTGGTAGTGGTGGTGGTGGTGGGAGGGAAAGCCAATTCTGTCCTGTAATAATTAATACACGGTGTAGAGGTGGAGTTAGCTACATTTATTTCTCTTTCTGATAGTTGTAGGTTCATTATATTCATTAAAGGGAGTCGTTATGGCAGTTTGTACGATGACTATAAATGTATTATTTCTCGGGTGGATTTTCATTGGGATTGTCGTTTGACGGGGCATTCTTGGGGGGTGATAGTGTGTGAGAGAGAGAGAGAGAGAGAGAGAGAGAGAGAGAGAGAGAGAGAGAGAGAGAGAGAGAGAGAGAGAGAGATTATTAAACCCTCTGCGTCGTTCTCGTGGCTTAGCGAGAGAAGCGGAAGTGGTTGAGATCTGTGGCATTACTGAAGTACCTTTGGTGTGTGTGTGTGTGTGTGTGTGTGTGTGGGTGTGGGTGTACAATAACCATGAACGTATGGATTGGTTCAGAATATTTATTAAAAGTGTTCATAAACATATATATCTTTGTTTATATTTCAACCCTACACCAACATTCCCTTGCATCGCCAGCAGAGTATATTAATCTAACACAAAGAAGTTAAGGTGAAGTAAAATACGTTATAAACACTGCCTTAACTACGTTGGAAATCAGGTAGTTTGAACAGGAGGGATAGATAAAAAAAAGGTCAGTGGTAGTTCGTCTGACTTGAACCAAAGGAACTATTACCATTACTAGATATTTTGTATAGTAATAGTAGTAGTAGAAGAAGTAGTAGTAGTAGTAGAGGTAGAGGTAATAATAGTAACTTAGGAAAATCATTAACAGTACAGTAGTAATGGTAGTTGTTGCTGGAACTATGGGAGGGAGAGGGAGAAGGAGGTGGAGGTGGACCCTGGTGGCGGGAACTGTCAGTCAGCCGGTCACCCAGCCAGCCAGCCACCTGCCTTCCTTCCTAGTTCCTTCCACACAGTTACCTGGCCGCCTCTTGAGTCTCGGCAAACACACCAACATGAGAAACATAAGTAAAGAGAAGAAAAATAATATAGGTAAGGAAATATGTGACGTGTGATGGATATTAGGGTAACGGTAACTAGGTAATTATAATGAATTTCTACCTTGCTTGACACACACCCAGCTGACCTCAGACCGCCAGACAAGCCACAAGAATAAGGAGTATCTGAGCACAGTGTGTTTACCTAGTGTGTTAGTGTATAAGATTAAGGAGTTTCATTATGTTTGGTAAGTGTTTAGCGGGGAATGAGGAACACCTGTATTTGTCTTACCATTATTAACATACACGATTACACGCAAGCATATGGAGACAGCCGATTGGAAGGTAGTGGTATGAGGTCCGTGTTGGTGTTTGTGCTCTGCCATGACGGCCATTGCTAACCATATGCCAGATTGAAAGGTAAGTTAAGTAAGTTTAGAGGAAGGGTTTATCAATGTTCCTGTATATTATTAAGTCAGTCTTGGAAGGGTTGTCGGGTGTGTCAGGGTATAATTTTATTTCGATGATTGGTCAAGCTTACACAAAATAATAATAATGATCATTTAAGTCCGCTGAATCTCGACTCTCCTTAGAAATGTTAAGAGTAGGGATAATATGGAGATAACATTAGCGTCTTTTCCCGAGGTTAATACTTAGATAGAATTAAGGTGGCAGAATATCATGCAATATATATCCACTTCCGAAAACTTGTTAAAGCAAAAAATTATAAGGTAAAAGGTTAATAAACTTACGCTGACGCTAACCTTACCTCCATTTTAACCTTTTTCTACTTCTTTCAGGCTGAGAAGGCCAAGAAGGAGGCAGAGGTGGCCTTTGAGGAGTGTAGTGATGCAGCGCGGCAAGAGGTGAGTTAATGAATTGGTATTACTGTAGTTACTGGCACACAAGCGTAAGCCTTTCACACAATTAACCTGCCCCCTTACCTAATCCGACCATACGTGATATGCAACACAACTGGTGCCCTAAGTATTATAATTATTAATCGGAAACACAATCAGATTATATTGCCTGGCGTCAGCTGAGTGTGTGTGTGTGTGTGTGTGCGCGCGCGCACCTATCCGGTAAACCGTCAGCCCACCATAACACACACACAACACAAAACACTCACCTTCATCTATATCCTTGTAGGTCACCATGTCCTAACACTTCTTTTACTGTTCCTAACACTTAATAATTAACACTCTTGGATGTAAACAAATAATTACTGTGTTTTTTCTCATTTGTTCGTTGTATTTTCCGTTTTTTTGTGTGTTATGGTTTATTTAGGCTTTACTTTCTGTTTGAATAATTTTTATATATTCTATTCTATGGTTTATATTGGTTTAATTTCATTATTATTGCTTTATTCTATTTTTCGATTTTATAATTGACCTTGGAAATAAAACATTTTCATGCAATAAATACGAATCAAATATAACAAATGTTCATGTAGAAAACACCTCACACGTCCGCCATCTTGCTCTTCTTTTTTTCTTGTGACCTATTCCGCTTTTGTCACGTCCGCCATCTTACTCTTCTTCTTCTGTGACCTGTTATGTTATGTTATATCAATTTATTACGCTTAATAGGCACTTTTCTCTATCCTTCCACTATACACGGTGAAGAATAATGTGTTACTGTTCCTCCTTCCCTCAAATACTTAGAAAGGAAGGAAAAAGATGTACCAAATTTACCAAATACACACACCAGCATAAAAAGATAGTTTTCAAAATGATAATGTGTCATCAGCTCACATGACTTCCGTGTTTCCAGATCAAACACTTCCAGCGGGAACGTGTACAAGAGATCAAGGACTATATAGAGAGGTATGGGGCCTTCCAGCTCAGCTCAGCCCGGACCTCACTCAACACCCTCTCTGCGGCTTTCAACCAAATTAAAGCTATCAACTTGTAGGTGAGGAAACATACAGCATACAGCTAGGTCAGTGGGAATACAACAATGCGTATGTGTATTGTATCTCACTACTTGTACTTATTAGGTTGTTGATATGATCCACTATCATATATACTACTTGTGTATTTGGTTCAACACTTCATGTATATATTAACCAAACACCTTGTAGGTATGTAACTATTAAGACTAGAAAAACCAAGAAATTTCCAAAGTGAAAATGAACATCTTGTAGGTATGTTGTAATTATTAACACTTGAAAAAACAAGAATAATGAAATATCCAAAGTGAAAATGTACATCTGTGGTTTTATTTAGCATGTACAGAAGTGTTGCAAGCTCCACACTTGTTCTCTTCTTGATAACTGGCACTGAACTGAACTGCAGAACTGGCATAATATATTTAAATGTTAGTTTATTTATTGTGGTACTCGTGATAAAGTCCCTCTTTGTTTGCTTTTCCATGCGTTTCAAATGCCATGATTTCAACCACAGAACAGTAACTTAACATTATAGTTAGTAAGACATTTATTTGTACCACAATGTGAAATAATAGACTCCGTTTGCATTGGATTCTTGTTATATGCTTGTTTAAATCGTGCGTTTCCTCAGTTGTGTGTTGAACCTATTTCTACGGACTTGTTAAATGCGTTCAAACCTCACAATTATGCATGTATGTGTGCTAGAATTTTGCAATGGTGTTAAGATGAGGTGTTAGGAAGGCAGCTCAACCACACACATCACTTCATATTACTTTACTTAACTTAAATTTCTTCATACTACTTCAGTTCAGTTACTGCGCTACTTTTGCTGCGAATCCATAAGAAAATGTGAATAGATAATTGATAAAACAAAGTTAGGAACTCCTTCAGAACATATCACTTTCTTTTCTTTTTTGATAATTATTCACGTAATAAGTTTTACACACAGGTTGCTTGGCAATAATCCGGTTCCATCAGTTTTCCGGCATAAATTTCAGAGCGCAGTTTCAAATTTCCTGGGTTGGCGCATCACTGTTTTCGGGAGGCGCTGTTTATGTTTGTTTTAATGGCGCTGTACCCAGAATTAGGTGTTTGCTCATGCCGAATTATTGATAGTCAACCTGTACAATGCAATGACTGCTAGGAACATATCTCTCACATGTGATGGGGATCCAGTGTACAGTATGCAGCTCTAAGCAGCTCCTGGTGTGAGGCTCAATTGAAAGACAGACAACACTAACTAACACATGACTCGCTGATCATTCCCATCAAGTGAACACATTGCCATTGCCATGTAGGTATTAGATATCTCATAGAATCTTCTGTAATGGAAATATTACGAGTTAATTGGATGTGATTGTGTGTGTGTGTGTGTGTGTGTGTGTGTGTGAATATGTGTCTGTGTGTGGGACGCTACTTTTGAGGGAACGAAAGAGATCAATCAGAACTCATAAAATGGAAGTAAATATTGAGAACATGGATATTAGTGGTTCAACACGGAACTAGTGAATTGCAAATCTTGAGTGACGCGGAACTTGTATCATCATAACCTTGCAGTGATAAAAGTTATGTTCACTTCTGTAACAGTATCAGATGTTTCAATGGTGAATATTAGTGGGAATTGTGAGTGTGTTAACAATGATTAGATTGATCTATAAATAATGGAGGTTATAGTGAGACCAGTGTGGATTGAATACTAAGAGTTTGGAATGTAGGATTAGTCACTATAAAGATGATGTAGTAGGTAACTTAAGTCAAACTCAAGTTATTCCTATAATATGGAAGTGTGAAGGAGTGTATTATTCTGTCTAGATTTATTTGTACCATTTCCTTTATTATTTATTTGGAATTGGTCGCCTTTGAGGCAATTCAGTACATAATGAAAATAGTTTACCTGTAATTATTGATGAGAAATATTAAATTTAAGACTACACTTTGTGGCCCATCATAAAACAACACTGCAAACACTTAAGAAATAGTATTGTTATAATGTTTTGAGGAAAAATTGTTTCACATTGGCTGATAACAATAGTTTAATGGATTAAAAGGAAATAAGCTAAATCTTAAGGGGTGAACTATGACTATTTTGAATCGGTAAATACAACGATAGGTGGTGCTATACATTGCAAAATTAAGTTCTTACCTGACAGTGTATGATTTTGTCACTTAGAGTTGATTAATCTTTCTCATCTTAAACCACGTCTGGTGATGACGGTGATTGAAGTCAGAAAGTTGCAAGTAATCATGAATAAGGAAGTATAAAAAGTGTAGCACATATTTGAGTGTATGTCAAAATTATTCCTCAAATTCAAACCCTCCACCAAGGAAGAAAGTCTACCTCCTCCGTAAGGGTAGCAAAGAAGACAACCTCCTGCCTTTGTAGCAAGTACTTTCAGTCTCTCATTCACTAACACATCCACATCACCTCACCACATGTGGATATCCTACATAGTCACACTACCACACAACCACTCGGTTTAACCAATATGTGGCCCTGGGCGGCTTTGTGGTGCAGTGCTTGGTTCATGGCCTAAAGGTTGTGAGTTTGATCCTGTTGGACTCACGGCAGATTCTTGGTGAGAGGAATAGCGTTCTCTCATTAACTCTAGCAGTAGCTACCTAGTTTTTTGAATCAACAAATATGTGATCACCCTGTGGATCTAACACTACTTAACTTTAAAGATAAGTACTCAGGCACATTGTGGATGCCAAAAGTTAAGGTGTACAAGATAATTTACTGATATGGTATTTGTTTACCATCAGCCAACACAAGACATCCATATAAGTGGGAGTACAACACCATTACCAACTCCCTTAGTGTGACATTTGCAACCTTCAGATTTCAACACCAAAATACCGATTGTTTGAACTGACAGTGTAGTGTATCTTCCTGTCACTCGGGTTAATATTTCCCATCTCAAACCAAAGATATTTGATACCCTTAGCATATAAGTATATAAATGACCGTTGCGTGCGAGGCAAGTCACGTCCGAGATCGTGAACGTGTGCAACTAACTTTCAATCTTTGTTTTTGTTCCTAACTTTTCAATCTTGTGCCAAAGTGTCACCAAATGATATGGTATCCACTACAATGTATTTTTTTATGCAGAGGTTAGGCCATGATACTTTTACCTTCACTGATGAATTAGCGGCTGTAGCATGACTGTTAGGTAGTGTTTATACAACTTATATGTCAGTGCTTAGACCTAAGGCATTGCTACTTATATAGTACACTAAGTGACTTCAATGTGCATCAAACTTGGTTGTTGAAGGCAGAATATATAAAACATTTTAAAACACTATTAAAGTACTTGGAAAATATAAGACACTTGACACATTTGATAATAAGCTTCAGAACCTGTGCACACTAGCCACATGATGCACACAAACAGCCTCTTTTTTTTCAGTTAATGTAATCCAATACCTGCTGCCATTTACTTGTGATTTAGTAATTATTATTTCACACCCTATGTATGAGTAACAGTGAAATCTCCTTATCCATCTGATTTGCAAATTACGATGTATATCTGTATATAGTATTGGGATGATGCATTTTTACAGTAAATATTTCTAAGCATAATATGCTGAAGTTGCCTTTCATTTCTTTGTAAGGATCATTAAATTGACTGTACACTCTGGAAAGTGGTTTTTATGTAGTCACTTGGTTGTGCATGAAGTGTTCTTACAAAGTGTGTTATAATGACCTTACCTGCAGCAGTGTGGGGAAGTGTTATACTAAGTTAAAGTGGCGGGTGGGAAGCATATCCCTTTTAGTATTTGCAACATTCTATTATTTTTTTAGTTGCCACACGCAGGTTTAAAAAATGGCCAGCTGTATAAAATGACCGCCTAATATCATATGAGGAATTACAACCGATCGTACAAATGTTGTGGTAGCAGCAGTGCAGGATATACCTCCCACCCGCCACTTTAGCTTGGTACCAGTATAGCAGGCATCTACTCCAAGGTTTGGGGCCAACAGGAACCATTAAGAACTTTAATTGTGTACCAGATACGTCTGTCACAAACTCGTAAAGGCCGGGTTCCCTAATTAGTCTCTTACTTTAACAAAAGATCAGGTGCCTTCTATAATGGGCGGTATTGAGCCAATCGTAAATTAAAATAAAACCCTGATGCTGTTACTTTGGAGTTTGTACAACCCCATCAAGACTTCTACGCCTTCAAAGATAAGACGACTCGCACCAGAACCACAGTGGAGTAAGGATGTACAGTACTTCTCTTGGCCACCAAGTTTCAGCAAACGTACAAGCCTCCCCAACCCTGTCTATAGATGGGTGGGTGCTTTGCCAATGCCTGAGTGCAGATATTCTTACAGTATTGAGTCTTGTCACATCAGCAGCTGACAGACGGCTGATAGACTGATGCTGACTGATAATGGCTGTGACCTGCTGACCCCATGGATACTACCACCACTGTCTCCAAGCTGACCCGCTTTCCCTCGTCTGATGAGGTCAACGAACACACAGCTAAGTCTAGTAAAACCAACTCTCGTACTTTGGCTTGAGTAGCTGCTTGTGCCTCTAACCTCAGCCTCTACATAATGTGATGCTTAAAATAACACATTACTGTTCTATAGGAAGCAATGTTATATCCTACTAGGATTTTTATTTTTTTTTATTATCCCCTCTCTACCCTTTATCTTCCTCCTACTCCTCTTCCTTCTTGTATTATTCCTTTCAATAAGTATTTAAGATTAGCATTAAGAGATAATTAGTTCTTATAATTGCTGTAATTTGACCTATTAAAGAAACCTGAACCTGTCATCATTACTTATGGGAAAACAATGTTATAAGTGAACCAGGTTGTGATGGCGTGAATGTGGCTTCAATGTATTTGTGTTTCAGGTTGTGGAGTCAGAAGAGTGAGTCTCCTTCCCAGTCGAGGGTGGAAGGAAGGTCCAGGAAGCACCACAACACAACAACAGCGTCTGAGGGCTGAGTATGTCTGTCTGTGCGAGTGTTACGTTCTAGACTTGCTTCTTTTCTGCTAGTGTCTTTTTTACAGGGTCTGGCCACCCACAAAGCCCAGATGAAGGGGAGGCAGCCTTAATTAATACTTAGTAGCTGATTAACTATACATTAGGGGATAATTAGCTTATTAGGACAGTTATACCAAAGCCTTTAAGGTAATATTTGTATTTACTTAGTTGTAGTTTACGGGAAATGAGCTAACACTAGTAGGATCCCGTCTCCATTTCTTTCTCATTCAATTTTAGCTTTAAGGTCATACACACATCTCACTTCCACTGTCTCACTATCCAGTCCATTCCAAGTATCAATGGTGACAAGTTAAACTTTGTTTACAGATTCTGCCATGCGAGTGTCACCTCACCTCACCAAGTACTCCTTTACATCCAGATGTCAAACAAGAGTGGAGGAACTTTGCACCAACAGTCATAAGGGCTGGACCAACTTACCCTTGACTAAGTCACTTCAGGTATATGTACTACTTGACTTTCATTCAGATGTGTAATGAAAACAATTTTTGAGATATTTTGCTTTATTTCTGCATAACAGTTTCCACATAAGATGAGCATAGCATAGGAATGGAAGGCACGGAGATGCAATTTCCAGCAACTCAAGGACCGTGTTGCTGGGAATTGCATCTCTCTGCCTTCCACTCCTATGCTTGCTAAAATCCCACTACTTTCCTTCTTTGTAAACCCTTCGCCCTTCTTCTCGTACAGTTTCTTTCCTTCTTCCAGAGTGATGGCAGCCCAGATGAGAAGGTTAGGAACAGCAGACGACTGGACGGTGATCCCGAGAGCTGAACATGGAGGACTTACTGTGAAATTATAGGAAAAGAAGAAAAGAATGTCCTGAACAAGTTTCCGTCTTGGATGGAGTCTGCAAATGAAAAGGATGCCAATACAAGTCTATCGAAGGACCTTTCTGCCCTGATGATGATGAAGGAATCTGGCGTTGGATGCAGTGTAGATATTGTTTCGTTGATGGAACAATTACCATCATCACGGCTCTATTTGTTATATCTTGTTCAATTAAAAATAAATAAAGGTCAATTTGAGATTTGGAATATATTATTAACCAGGAAAAAAAAAAAAAGGGGGCCTCTGAGAACCCCCAATATATATACTAAGTTTAAGGAGCACTTTGAGTATAGCTCCGCCGTCCCTAGAATTCGGCATATTTTTACTCGGGGAAAAAAAAAAGTCTATAAAAATTTTCAACTTAGTATGAAAAATTACACACCTATTCGATGTCATACAATATTATTTGATGGATACCAACTATTCATAAACCTTTATTAAATATCTCTAGGCAAACCACACTACAAATCCCAACTGGACAGACTTAGGATGAACACGGGTCTGTGAGCACCTACACTTAATCCTGACGTCTTGTTCTCGGCCATATCATCTCCAGCATGAAGCACAGCGTAGCAAAGATGAGGCCACCTAAGGAGAGGATGAAGGCGCCTTGCAGGTGGTCCAAATTCAGAGGAACCAGCCCACCAGTGCTTTGTTTCTCATCTGCCTTAGTTTCTTTCTGCTGCTGCTCATTTCCTTCTCCCTCCGCACTCCAGTTGATATATTCCTGCAACAAGACAACATTAGGTCAAGTGTGTGTCATTCACCATAGTATTGAGGATCATACACTGGACTCATGATCGCCAGCCAATACCCTGCTGGAGAGAGCATACAGCTCAATATAGCCTGATCTATGGGTAAGACTGTGACCTTTTACACAAAACATATCACATTCTATTGCTCAAGGAGGACAGTAACTGCTTGGTTATAAGGGTAACTTTGCACCTTGGGCGAGGCGCGAACCCAAGCCTGCCGAGTGATACGCAGGGACATTACCACTGAACTACCAAAGCAGTATGTGTGTGTGTGTGTGTAAAACTATGTTATGCTTCATGTAATTACTCATAAAAAGTGTAAGTAACTGAACAAGATGTGGTAGTTATGATGTGCCGTAAGAATACCTCGCTGCATTCCCAGTACTGCCTCACTCACCTTGCTGGTGGAGGCCTTCCTGAGTGAGGTGAGGAAGGAGTGGGGGATGAAGCCGCCCTCTCTTATCCAATCAATAACCAGATCCACCTTAGCCTTCAGAGGAGAACGTCGCTGCACGGCCATCACAATGTTGTTTGGGGCGAAGCATTCCTAAGACAGAGAACAGTACACTTCACTACACCTGTAGCATTGGGTGTTTGAGTGTGTTTGTAGCTAGTAGGTCTACCGGATAATGAGAGGACTCAGATCCAGTTAAGGTTATTTTATTTTAATTTTTTTTTAATTTTTTTAAAATTTTTTTATATGGTTTACAAAAAATATAGACTATATGCTGAGGAGTTGATGAACACGGTTTTCGAGTATGCGCACTTTTTGATGACAGTGCCCGCAAAGTTGTTATTGAGTGCTGGTTTACAGGTTGTATAAATGATGAGTATATTGAGAATAGATAGATATGAATAAAGAATATATACATGTAATGGATATGTAATAGTAAAAATAACATTAAAAAAGGTTATAATAGATGCCTGTAACCGCACATTTTCATTGTTGCGGGAGCGTAGAGAATGGTTTGCGCTGACGGTGACAGCTATACACCTGACCATTCAATACAGTAAAACAAAATATAGTTCATGTAGCCAAGAGTTAATATATGTATGTATGTATGTGTGGGTGGATAAGAAAATTAGAGGCATTTAATATTACGTTCATAGGTAACACAACTAATATCTATGGGAGAAAATACCGCGGAGATTCAAAGGAGGAAGATAAATATCGTGATACCTCTAGAACCAAGTTGACTTTTCCTAATGGAACCCAAATACATATATACCAATAACAGAAAGAAAAATAGCATGGCATTTCTACCTGGCTATCACCTGTGCTCCACCCCAAATACTGGAGCCCGGTAGTGGTGCCCTGGATGAGATGCACTAAACCAAACTACTGTGTGTAATAAACAAAACTGTGACATGTACACCAATACTAGAGTGTCACCTGCTTCTTAAACACCACACAACCTCCTCTACACCACAGAAGCAGTGTGTCATCAGCTCACCTAACACTTCTCAACACCACACCCATCCTTTCCAAGCTGAGCAATGTCTCCTTGTCTACTTGTCATTCCTCCACAACACAAATTAATAAACTTGAAAAAAAAGTACTATGACAATTATTACCATAATCATTACAATTATCATCATTACACACAACGGTATTATTTTATATCCTCACCTGAATGCTCTTGAGAATTGAGGTTTATAATTTTACATTATCAGATGCATTCTGAGAAGGTTTTCTTAATTACATTTCCGTCGCAAATTCTTAGTTTGTGAGATATTGAATGTTTTCTATGAGACCTTCTCTTCGATAATAAGGTAAAGTTTTAGTTTAGTTTGAACAAGGTTCTGTTATTTGTCAATAAGGTTTGGTTAATTTATGTTATGTTAATTTAGAAGATATCAAATATTTTCTATGATAAAAAAAAATTGGGTTGGGTGAGGTGCAGACGCCATTTTCTTTTGTAGCCACACACCAGTTATTGTGACCATCAGTACATTGCACGTTTGTAAATAGGTCATTGTTAGTATGTTAGTGATTCTGGCACCTTGTTTATAGTGTAAATCATTGTATTTCGTCTTCCCCCTCCCCTCCCCCCCAACCCAAAGCACTCCGCATTTCCACAGATCTCCAGGCTTGTTGGGATGATAAGGATATCTTATTATATATGCATTTGCGACGGAAATTAATTTCAAAATCCTTACGAAAAGTGTTATTTATAAACAGGTGCATTCTGGTGAAGATGTAAGATTTTACCCCCAATTCCACACAGCGTCAAATGGCATAATTGACCAGCTACAATATATGAAAATTGAAGGAAGGTGTGGAGGCGGCGGACTAGCACGTTGGCTGAGGTGATTCGACCAGAACTTCCGACAAGTAAGTTTAGTAAGACACAACTATCTACAATCTACATTACCTTCATCACCCTCATGCGTGACTCGCCTGAGCCTGCGGTCGAATACTTGATCTTCGACACAAACTCCACGTAGCCTCGATTCTCCACAAGCATCGCCTCGCCTGCCAACACTTTCTCGTAAGCCTCCTGCTTCGATGACTGCTCCTCAAATTTCTTCGCCAGCGACTAGGAAAAACATGCAGGTGTCAGCCACATTAATTAACTAGCTCATTCAACCCACGTAATATAATTAATAATTTACAAAGTGACGAAACGAGATGAACGAAAGTGCACCGAATGTTCAGTTAACGCAGTGCTTCCCAAACTAGGGGTAATTTACACCGTGGGGATGTTTTAATATAGCCATATACATCAATATTGACACCATTTTGTGAAAGGGGTAGCACGCCTAATGTGGCATGTTAAATTGAGTAACAAGATGAAAAAGTCTGGGAACCACGACAGGTGTGAATGCTAATAATAAGTACAGCTACACTAACTCACCTTAACATTAGGATCACTGGCCTCTTGTAGCTCCGTCATGAACAGCTCCCCAACGCCCGCTACTTTCAGACTGGACTGCGAGAGCTGTTCAATGGTATCGATAGTGGCAGGCAGTTTCTTCACCAGGAGGAAGGCTGTTAGGTTGGTGCTATAAACAATGGTGAGGATCATGGTGTATAGCCACAGGAACGCCACCAACACCTGCGTGCCGGGCTGGAGAGGTACGCGAGCCTGTGCTTCCCGTAGGTGCAGGCCAAGGGTGTAGAGCCAGCTAGGACCAAGCCGCTCCGCCTCACCCTTCCTCCGCCACTCTGCCCTGCAATGTGAAGTGGGCGTGGCATATTCATTACACACTTTGTATTAACTATATAAATGTCACTTGTTGATCTAATGTCACTTATGTTTATGTCACTGAAAAACATTGATTATTTTGTTCCCAGCTAACCCAAGAAACGCATTTATACACAAAATGGAACGAAACAGCCGTGTGAATGTGTGTGTTGTCTTGGAAGTCGCGGAGCACACTAACTAACAGGGTAGTTAACACACACACACACACACACACACACACACACACACACACACACACACACAGTGGCCTTGTAGTAAGTAGCGTGATTAAAGGAACGCATGAATCTGAAACAGTCGATGGACAATGAGGAACAGATTCACAAGTGTATTAAAACTCCGCTATAATGAGTGGAGAGGTGCCTGGATGGGTGGTTGCAGTCAGACGGACAGATTGTGGTTTATAATGTAATAGATTGCAATAATGATACATGGACCGCCCAGCACACACTGAAGAGATGATACATTTAGCCAAGAACCTAGCGTAGAGTCCTTGATTTACCCTACGTGTGTCAAAAATGGGTAGAATTGTAGCATATATTGACTGTATATAATATATGCTGAGAAGCTGATGAACACGGTTTTTGAGTATGCGCACTTTTTGATGACAGTGCCCGCAAAGTTGTTATTGAGTGCTAGTTTACAGGTTGTACAAATGATGAGTATATTGAGAATAGATGGGTATGAATAAAGAATATATACATGTAATGAATATGTAACAGTAAAAATAACATATTAAAAAAGGTTATAATAGATGCCTGTAACCGCACATTTTCATTGTTGCGGGATCGTAGAGAATGGTTCGCGCTATAGACTGCTAGGTGTTGGACGCGGTGGGGGTGGGGGGGTAATTAACATAACGAGGAGTATAAACAGTAGTTATGTTCTTTGTGGTGTGGAATTATAAGGATAAATGCCCAATACATTAATTACTGTTGTTCGCTATAGTGTGTTAAATGACATAACGAGGTGTGTGTGTGTGAACATTGTGGTGCAATGTAAGTACGTAGTTAGTGAAGAGAATTGCTGACTGACAACCGAGTCCTTTAATCCTGCCTATAATTAAAGTTACATTTTGAAGAAGCTCCTTGCGTGAAGTTATTAGTAAGGAATAAATCACTCTACTTCCATCACCTAATTAAACATGAAGAAGAGTGTCAGTTATATATTATTGTTCCTTGTGGGAGTTTGAGACACAGACACCACCACCACCACCATCCCCATCACTACCACTACATACTGTTACCGTGTGTTCTCCCGGGCGGCGAGGAGGTGTAGCAGCGGCCCTGACCCGACCAGACCCAAGAGGATAGCAACCCACGTATCCCATTGGAAGGGGAAGGCGAGGGCTTGCCAGCGTGGGAGAGGCGGCTCCGCGCGGGCCAGAAAACAGGACATCTCCACCACAGCAGAGAATTGATATTATAATTTATTCTTAACATCAAAGTTGAATGCGTGTCTGCCATGACTATGTAATGAGAAATTAATTAAGACGAAGGACAGAAAAAAAGAGATGGAAAACATACAGTATATAAAAAGCATGATTCCTCTTGAATAATAATAGCAATCACCTCCAGGTCGTAGGGCGCCGTGAATTCCACCACTTGTATGCGCCAATAGGACAGGAACATGTTAGCCACACCAAGGTCTGCCTCGTCTCTGTCTAGGAAGCCCATAATGCCATTCCAGGACCCGTCATCCAGCTGCCGTCCCCACAACTCTCCTGTTCAGCCACACACTCACGTTGTATATACTTCACTACAAGTCACCGCTACCGTATCGGCTATACTATAAACACTCGTTATCCCAAATCACCTCCCCATCACCCACCAGTCACCATTCCTTTATTTCATTTTTTTACATACCTCTTTGTAATGCCTTAATTAAATAAACCGTTTATTATTATTATTATTATTATTATGTTGTAGTGGCTGTTATTATAATTGTATTCCTAACTTGCTGTCAACTTTAAATGAGAGAGAGAGAAAGAGAGAGAGAAAGAGAGAGAGAGAGAGAGAGAGAGAGAGAGAGAGAGAGAGAGAGAGAGAGAGAGAGAGAGAGAGAGAGAGAGAGAGAGAGAGAGAGAGAGAGAGTCATAATTACACTAAAGAGATAATAATATTCCTTTTCCATACCTGCAGCAGGCTCGTCAAAATGCACCGAGAAGTTCATTGCATGGGCGAGCAATGCGATCGCGTCAATGTCAACACCATAACGTTCCAGCAGCGTTCCGTCTGCCGCCCGCCGGTACATGATGCTGGGCTCCCACACGAACGTCACCACCTGCACCACCACACAACAAATGCACGTACAAGGGAATACAAGGGAACACAAACAGCAACATACCCTAGGGCCCCTGTGAAGGCTGTTTGATATAACTACTTGAATTAGAGAAAGGATAGTACAGTGGTCAGCCAGCGGTCCAGAGGGAAGAGAAGGGATCAGTTAGTATTGTAATGACGGAGGATGAAGGATCTGGCAGGATTTATTTTTTACACAACAATACTTAACTCAATATAATAATAAAAAAAGACTGATTTTATTTCACTATTTCATTCCATTGTAGCTACTATCATAAACTCCTCTTGTTAATACAAGCTCACTCACTCACTCACTCACATGACAGAAATCTCATTAATAATCAAGTGAAAACCTTAATTCAATACCTATACATACCACTCTTATCTAGTATCGTTTATAACTATATAATCACTACCTACCCTAAGCTGGGCGCCGCGCAGGTCTGACACTTTGTCAGGGAAGAGGTTGACATCGGATGTAAAGTTGTCCCGTCGCCAGGTAGTAGTAGAAATCACTCCTCTGGCCCCGTATAGCTGATTCACATACACCCGCCATTCCCCCGTCTCCCCAGTCTGCCCAGGAAACAATGAACAGCAGAATTAAAACACAGATTAATGGAGTTTTAAGTCATATAAATACAAGTCATTATTTCAAGAAGTACAGACGTGGAAGAGGAAAATTATACGTGATGGTTTGAAGCTTGGAGACACCCACCTGTACAGCGCCAACTATGTGCTGCGTCTTCCTTCCTTTGTCTGTCCTAGTGAGTTGTAGCAATTGTGGCAACGTCACTCCCACCACCACGTACCTGCCGGTGTGGCATGCGAGAGTGAGGTGGCAGGCGTAACCTACAACTCATTCTTCTGGGAGAGGCAAAAAAATTGTATACACAACACCGTCGCACTCCTCCAACACGCTGTCTCCCTCTCCTGCTCTCTCTCTCTCTCTCTCTCTCTCTCTCTCTCTCTCTCTCTCTCTCTCTCTCTCTCTCTCTCTCTCTCTCTCTCTCTCTCTCTCTGTTACGTATGGAATTGTATATAAATACACTCACCACTCATCGCACGAGACTCACCATTCAGTGCCTAATACTCAGCGACACGCATCACACATCACTCATCACCTAGCATCACTAACATTACTGTTTGCGTAGATAGGAATAACAAAGACATTAATGATTATATGTATAATAACAATAAAATAGCTTCATACTTAAGTTATATTCCAGATAAAATAAATAGATAGATAAATAAGATAATAGAAAATGTATGGGATTAACTTACTTGCCGTCGTAATCCCAGGCGTCGCGATGCATGTCAGCGAAAGCGAGTAGCGGCCGCGGGTCATGAAACAACAGTAAGTAGCCTCGACAACCCGGCGACGCCCAGACAGTATTCAGAAAATCATCCGACAGTCTCACCTCCAACACCTGACGCACCAAAGACCTTGTATCACTCTAGGACGATGATGATAATGATGATGATGATGATGATACAGAAACGTGACCTGACCCTCACCTGCCGCACGTTGACCAGCAGCAGCAGGTCACGCAGAATGGCTGGGTCACTGAATCCTGCGTCATACACCATCACCACCTCACACTCCCACAATTCCTGCCTCACCAACGCCGTCAACATCCTGCTCAGTGAGAGTGTCGCCTTCGTAAGCTTGTCCTCTCCTTCATTCCCTTGTAACTTCCTGAACAACGCTCTCTCTTTTGCTCTCTGTTGTAAATGGTGTAAGTGTCGTCCATCGTTCCCATTCTCTCCTTCCGTCTTCAAGTCAAATATCACGGCCTCTCTCTTCTGAAATTCCCTTCCAAGATTTGCATTACCAGCAGACATTGATGGTACTTTGACTTTCTTTAAGCTCTCCTCGCCGCTAAGTGACTGTTGTGTTTGTAGTGTCATTGTACTGGTTACCTCCGCGCCCTTTCTGGGGAGTATGAAGAGGGAGGCGGCCTGTGTGCTGTCCGAGGGAGGTGTTGGCTGGTGGAGAAGTGTTCCATCAGAGGCAGCAACAAGCAGAACGCCCACATAACCGCCAAAGGTCACCGCCATCCGCGCCGCCCACCTCACGCCCATGCCTCACCTCATGCGAAATAGATAATTGGTTGTTATCACTAAGGAAGCTCAATTAGGAAATGAATTAGAAAAATTTGACATGTTGATATAGCTGCTTGACAGGATACAGCATTTGATACAAGCTGTCATATTAGTTTTAATGTTTCACTAATAAGGTTGATTCCAGCAACAATACCTTGCCAGCCACACGGGCTAACACAGTGGTTCCCAAACTTTTTTCATCACCCCCTCCATTAGCCCCGAAAAAAACTGTTATATTACCCCCACTTTGAGAACATAAGAAGAACATAAGAAATGAGAAGACTACAGGGTCACACTCACCTTTCCTGCCACACTCCTGCAACGTAAAGCTGAACATAACACTTTAAACACCATTATTATTATGGTGTTAAATACGGGTGTTAAATATGGTGTTAAATACGGGAACCACATTCACTACCACCTACACACTCGTCATACACACACCTTCATTAATTACTAAGCTCACTTCATCATGGAACTACACACCTTCAACCTTACTAACTAAATCATATCATAACTTTACATCCTCACAGTTAACACCATTTGTAGAGCACAAAACACACAGGCGAGACCCTCCCTCCACAGTGGCCAGCACTCGACTGGGTCACTGGGTTAGCAACATAGATGAGTCACACCTCCAGCCGCGCGTGACGTGCTACTAACTACCCAACAAGTATAATTAAGCTGTTAAATAGTGCTTCCATATCTAAGGGAACGCAGAATACAAACACATCTTAACTACCATACAAGTAATACACACTATATATATATATATATATATATATATATATATATATATATATATATATATATATATATATATATATATATATATACTCAGCGGGAGGATACTTTACTAACTGCGATCTACGAGTCATGAATCTACTTTGGTATGCGATCTACACTTTATATTGCGATCTACGTGTCACGAATTGAAGATAACAAATTGTAGATAACAAGCCAAAGTACGGTGTAGATATTATTCCCTCGTAGATAACAAGCTAAAGTAGCACCTAAATATTTTTCTCAGCTAAGTACAAGACCATCCAGTGAGCCGTAGACGGTCTGAGCTGCAACGGAGAGTAAACGTGTTGGTTACGGGCGAGGCTTCCTGGTTTTAAACTCACCTTGACTAACCGAGCTGAGGAGAGGCGTTGGTATATAGTGACCCTCGCCCTGCCAGACACGCTCAAAAGGTCACACCTCCACCTCTGCCTCCAAGCTACACCATCTCACAACATCTCTCATTACCCTTGCTGACCCACGGTAGTAAAGTTTGTTGGTTTAAGGGCAAAATATTTCTTTACCTGAGTTTTGAGACTTTTAGGTATTCTCTCTCTCTCTCTCTCTCTCTCTCTCTCTCTCTCTCTCTCTCTCTCTCTCTCTCTCTCTCTCTCTCTCTCTCCTCTCTCTCTCTCTCTCTCTCTCTCTCTCTCTCTCTCTCTCTCTCTCTCTCTCTCTCTTCTTATGGAAATTAGTTATCATTAGATAAGTAGATGATGAAGAAGAGTCAGTGGTTGGCGAGGAGTACTGAGGGAAGTAATGGTATTTAAAACTACCACCAAACCTGTTAAGGAACTCACTGCTGAAGATAATGTCTCTTTCCGATTTTTTCTAATGATGAACTAGGAACAATTTAGGGAAACATTATCGCTGAGTGAAGCTTAATTACCAAACAAAACTATATTTACTGCAGTTGTTTTTCTGAACGAAAGAAGGAATTAAAAATAGTAAAATATGAGCGTAGCCGGTCGATTTATCTATCTTTTTATATATTTATTAATCTGCTTCCTCTACGAAACCAGAGACGGTATATGATAATAATAAAAAAAAAAAAAATCATGTGTTTAAAAGTTCGGAATTTTCACTCACAGAAATTAACAGAAGACCTTTATATACATTTATTTTCCGGCCTGAACTTGACATAACGCATCAAAATCTTGGAAGTATTGCAGGTCTCGAAAAGAATCTACCACGGCACACTAGTCACATGAAACTTAATTTATACCGACATTTAGAGTTTGAAATGTCAGCAAGTTTTTGTGGAGCATCTCAAGATTAGTTCATCCCAACTTGTCCAGTTTGGGAAGTTATGTCAAGGATCATAGAGGGAACTTTTTTTATATTATATTATGTTATATATTTATTATTTTTTGAAAAGGAACACTAAAACATAATAAACACACACACACACACACACACACACACGTCTTGGCCGCAGTTGGAGAAGCAGTCTGAGGTTTGGAGGCGCACCTCTTTACCTGAATCGTCTAAGGGCAAGGAATAGTCAATGCAGTAGTTATAACACGTTGTATTTGATGTTCCTACAACTCTCGACACATAGCTTCCCTCACACACACTAAAGTATTACCCGAAAGCGACAGGTCCTGAGGGACCCACCATCCCAGAGGGTCCGATCACTCCGGACGGCCCAACCAGCCCTGTGAAGGCAGTGTGCTGCCGTTGGTGGTGGACGGGCTGCTGCTGGTAGTACTGGGTCTGTGGAGGTGCGGGCACCCACGGCTTGTCGACGCCATGGGCCTCGGCGGTGAACTGGACGGGTCCCCACGGACACACCATGCCGGTGGCCGCAATGGTGCAGCCGTGATCGTCCACACCGAACTCCAGCAGGTAGTTAGGTGGTGCTGCGAAATGCGGCGCCGCCTTACACATCACCACCATCGCCAGTATCATAATCTGCGGGAATGTAACATTTAGCACACTGTGTCCACTCACGCCATGCACTGTGTTCAGCAAGGCACACACACACACACACACAGACACACACACACACCAGAACAAAAACACCAGTACCCACCAGTCCCTTCATGTCTGCTGGTCTCAGTCCACGCCGCTTGTGTGCTAGCAGAATGATACCTCCTGCCCTTTACCACCCTCTTATACCCCATCACTGTCCACGTGGCCTTCAATCTCCACTTCCCTAATGGAACCTGCTTAACACCAACGCCGTCTGCCCCTCTGTATTTCCTGACACAGCCCCGCTGACACATACACACACACACACCCGCTGGCCCGGCGGGACGACCACTTGCTACTTAGACACACAGCTGCACGAGGAACTGGTGCAGTGGCTGGCGTCGTAGGTGTCCGATATTCACCTTGCCTCACTCAACCTTTGTTGCAAACGTAAGTGAAAAATCGTTTTTTTCAGTATGTTCAATCTCATGAAAAGAAACTAAACACGTCGCCAGATTATAATAGTAGTTTGTGTTCCACTTCCACGGTGATACATATTTATATTAATTGTTTAAGAGTTAATATCTTGCCATGTTGTTTTGTAGTAGAATTGTGTCGGAAGACGCAACGTAACTTAATAATTTCAGGCCAGACTGTGGCCGCGTCGCTGCCACGTGCTACCATGATGCCCAGCGGCTGAAGGAACATGTAACACCCGCCAAGGAAATACTCATTAAGGTATGGTGGTGAGGCTTAGTTACTAGTGCGACGCGACACCTGCCCACCTGGAGGAAGGAGCAGGTGAGGCGACAGGTAGGTAGGGAAGGGGACGGGGAGGGAGAGACGGGCACGGGTAGGGACGGACGGGGCTCCTTCAAGGCCGCGATACGGTCCAGTTTTTTCTGGCAGATAGTAATCATCCTGTTGACGTGATTCACTTGTTTGTTCCGTGCGTCACTTTTACAGAACGTGTTGAACTGTGCCAGGGTGTGTGTGTGTGTGTGTTAAAGGTTTCGGAACCCTATATATTGGTAATATATATACTGTACACATAGTAACGTATAAAAATGTTTTGCGTTGTTTAATGGTCTTGCCTTTATTGCTGTTTATAAATAAATGGTTTTTTTTTATATAATCATTTCATTATACACTGGCACGCAAAGCTTCCTTTTGGTTTTCTATTATAGACTAATTTTGTTAATCAGAATAGTTTCCAAACGTAACCAAACAACGCTTAACATATCTCTATCGACTTATAATACAAGAAGAGGAAGAGTATGACAGCTCTATTTATTTTTTTATCATTGCATCCTAGGTATGTACACGCACCTACACCCACACCCACACAGTTGATTCAGTCCCAGCCACGCACATCAAAAGTTCATGAATGTAGTAGTAGTAAAATAAATAATGTCATGAATAAGAGAAATTTGAGGTTAAACATATCTTACTTTAGGCGGAAGAATAATAAAATCTAGAATTGGACTACGGGAGCTGGTTTATATAAATGAAAGCTAGCACGGTGGCCTTGAATCAGTTTACAAAGTGGTCGTCTAGCGGGCCACGAGGTGAAGGGGTGCGTGGGGGGGGGAGGAGGAGGAGGAGAGAAGGAGGGAAGAAGGAGAGGGGAAAAAAATATGGAGAGAGAGAGAGAGAGAGAGAGAGAGAGAGAGAGAGAGAGAGAGAGAGAGAGAGAGATACAATTGCAACTCTTGAGCTATAATAATCTCCTCAGACCTAACTAACTGTATTAAATTTTGACCTCAATTAACTTCAGCAAAGAATATATTCCCACAAGCATTAAAGCGCAACATGACAAAGGGTGAATGAGTACTGGACAGGTGGGGAAAAAAAAGTCCGCTCCTCTCACACACAAAAAAGAAAAAAAAGTTTGTCCGAAAGGCAGGATCACTTTTACTTTTCTCTTCGGTTACAACTGTACAACGAGTTTGGAAGTTAAGACAGGACAGGAAGAAAAAAAAAAGAAGGAAAAAACAAAAAAACAGAATTGATGCACGTTCAGTATTAATAAGAGTGTGGTGTGGGTGATATTTCCTGTTGGAACTAAATATCAATTCACACACATATACGATTCATAAGAACATCCTCAGACTATTAAATAAACAATACTGAAAAAGTGTATTCATTTATAAGGAAGCATGAAGGATATGTGATAGGAATTAGTATCCTATCATCCTATATCACGTAATTTAACCTATAATACTAACCCTTATCTCCTCCACCCCCCCACCCAGCATACCTACTCTAGTCAGCGCCGCCCACTGCTCAAGGCCAAGCAATAACGGCACTGAAGTGGTTACCTGAGGGATCGAAGCCATGATTTATTGTAAGATGTATTAGTACTTAGACCAAAAACACAAATAAAACTTACACACGTTAAATATTCGAAGTTATAATAAAAAAAATTCATGTTTGATGGTAAATTATAAGATGTCGGTATTCAAAAACCACAATTGTGTACATTTCTGCTTTTATTAATACTGGTTCTTCGCTTTAATTAATATATATTCCAAGATGTAGTAATAAAAAACATTAAAACATTAAAAAGAAAATACAACATACAAAATCAAGACTCGTTAGATCCAGGTGAACTAAAACCGGACCAAAAATAATTCCACTACAAAACACAAAATAAAATGACAACACAAGTACACTCATAGTAATATTACAAAGGACACGACTGTAATCTTGAATCTTTATACAACTAACACCATAGTAACCTGAAAACAATATGTATAATGTATGCTACCTTTCCTTTCAGACATGAAGAAAGTGTTGGGTAAGCTTGTGTAGAGGGTGTTGAGTTACCGCCTGGATGCTGCCTTGTCTAGCCTAGCCGGTGTACTGGTGTGTGAGGCTGGCTTAGCACTAGACAAAGTGTTTCAAGCTTACCTCTCTCTACACGACCTGATGCTGGAATTCAATCTCAAGTTTTCACACCTAACTAAATTTACTGAAAACCTTGTTAGAGATAGAACTGGCAAGAGCTATGTTGGTGTGGGGCTTCTAACACCACACACATGAAAACCTGGTTAGAGATAGAATTAGGAAAATCTATGTTGGTGTGGAGCTTTTAATAACACAGACAACATGAAAACATTAGGAGATAGAACTAAGAAGACTGATGTTGGTGCAGTCAGCAGTCAGCAGTCAGCAGTCAGCAAGTCACCAACTGGCTGACAGCATTCATCATACTAAGAATCTGTTTGTGTCCTGGACCCACGTCTGCCATCACCATCTCCACCATCTCCTTCCTGAAACACAACACAACTCTATAAATATACATACATATATATGCCTTCACTCCTTTTTCATTTTGTTTCCTCTACGTATTTTTGTTTTCCCTTAGCCAGTACCCTTTCAATGTGTGTGTGTGTGTGTGTGTGTCCAACCTTACCTCATGTTCCCAATCTTGACGGTGACAGAAGGATGGAGGGTGTAGGGATCACTGGGCTTGCCTGAGGGCGCCTCCAACCTCACATCAACCTCAACACTCAAATGGTTCTTGCAGCTGCTCACTGTAACCCTAACACTGATGAACACAACAAGGCAATAATTAATACAGTGAATCACCATATCCAACTAAATACAGGTTGACTATCAATATTCCGGTTCCATCAGTTTTCCGGCATGAATTTCAGAGTGCAATTTCAAATTTCCCGAGTTGGCGCTGTACCCAGAATTAGGCGTCTGCTCATGCCGGATTATTGATAGTCAACCTGTAACACACTTCATGTATAGCAGAAAAGAGTCAGATATATACACATACATTTACAATTACTGCTGAAACACTACTGAACATAATAAAAGCATAAAACAGATAATATATTCACCTGTTTTCAGTAAATGTCGTTAGGTGTGAAAACTTTAGGAGATTCAGTTCCAGCATAAGGTCGTGTAGAGAGAGGTATGCTTGGAACACGTTGTCTAGTGCTAAGCCAGCCTCACACACCAGTACACCGGCTAGGCTAGACACGGCAGCTTCCAGGCGACAACCCAACACCCTCAACACAAGCTTAGCCAACACATTCTCCATGTCTGAAAGGAAAGGCAGCATACATTATACATATTGTCTTCAGGTTACTATGGTGTACCCTTAAATAAGTAAATAAATAAAAAATATATAAAAAATTGAAGAAAAGAAATAAGTGAAAAAATAAATAAACACTCCTATGTAAAATAAAAATAAAATAAACATTCCTTATGTAACTTGGTGGTGCTCACGAGGTTTTTCTTTATCTGTGGCAGGAAATAATATACATTCATGATGGTGGGCTTGAATACGAGGCTTTCAAATACTCTTATTCACTTTTGGAGAGATGCATCAACTTACCCAAACATTATAAATAAGGATGACTTACTGTGGCTTTTCAAATTGGTGTCAGCAGCAGTAATGATAAGGTGGTGATGGTGGTGGTGGTGGTGGTGGTGTTCCAGCATGAGGTTGATATTCAATGGACTGTGGATTAGGTTCAAACACCACTTGCCTTCTTCTGCCTCTTGTACACACCACTTGTAACCTTCATAACTGTAACACAACTATGTAGTAATATATGTACCTCCACACACACACACACACAGGAAAAGTGATTAAATAATCCCTCCGAGCCAAGTAGTTATACAGTGCTTCCTCCAATTTTGCAATACGCTAATTTTTAGACCGAGATATGCTGAAAAACATGGGGAACGCGTGAACAAGAGGACCCAGTCATTAATTACACTATTTGTGAGAGTCCAGCACCCGCCCACCCCTTCAATCCTCCCACCAACCCTGACTCATCAACAATCTTCACCATAAGGTTAATTAATCCAATTTTGCGAATTCTCATTTTGTGGCCTGCAATGTCAACCAATTTCACACAAAATTTGAGGTAGCATTGTATACTATATAACTCTGTACTTGCATACATTAGAAAAGTGGCAATAAAACAGATGGATAGTAATGCAAAATATCATAAACCGACCCATCATATAATGCAGGAATAGTGTACGGATTGATAACTACAGGTACATATTAACAACACTCACTTTGGACGAGAGATGAAGGAGCCAGGCTTGAGGGAACACCAGCCAGGGCATTGAGGGGGGCTGACAGGCTGTGGCGGGCTGACAGGTGTTGGTGGGCTGACAGGCTGTGGCGGGCTGACAGGTGTTGGTGGGCTGACAGGCTGTGGCGGGCTGACAGGTGTTGGTGGGCTGACAGGCTGTGGCGGGCTGACAGGTGTTGGTGGGCTGAAAGGCTTTGGCGGGCTGACAGGCGGCTGGAGGACTAAAGATGACTTGGAACAGGACTCGGAAACAGCTGGCGGAGGACTGCTGGGAATTGTGTTTGTGGTGTATGTGGATGGTGTAGATGGTGAGGGTGGTGATAGTGTGGTGTTGTGTGTAGGTGGTGATGACAATAATATGGATGGTGAGCAGTGTGTGGTTTCTGAAGGTGTTGTGATGGTGTTGGATGGTGATGGTGATGGTGTGTGGGGTACAGGACGAGGTGATGGGCAAGGAGTGGAGGGTGAGGAGGGTGAGGATGGTGAAGAGGGAAGGTCTAGAGAGGCTTCAGGTGTACATGATGCAAACAGTTTGTGTGCGGGAATATCTGTACACACTGAGGACTGAGATCGCTTGCCCAGAATGGTGCCCTCAGAGGTGGTGATCCTGGTGCATGACCCCTTGACCTGACCTCCAGCTTGGGTCACTTCTGCTAACACAGGTGCCTGTTTATTATCACCAACAGGATGGGTCACGTCGGGAGTTAGCTTGGTGACCTCAGGCAAACCACAGGTCAATTCCATGCTGCAATCCACCTCCTGGGATGGTGAGGTGACCTGAATCACTGGACAGGTCATTTCCAGGTCTGGTGTTGACTTGGTGACCTGACCCACAGCACAGGTCATCTCCATATCTTGAGTTGTTTTGGTGACCTGACCTACAGGACGGGTCATTTCCATGTCATGAGTGGTGGTGGTGACCTGACCCACAGCACAGGTCATTTCCATATCCTGTGTTGTTTTGGTGACTTGACCCACAGCACAAGTCATCTCCATATCCTGTGTTATCTTGGTGACCTGACCCAATGTACAGGTCATCTCCATATCTTGACTTGATTGCGTGACCTGCCCGACAGGATATATCGCTTGAATATCCTGTGTTGGCTTGGTGACCTGACCCACAGCACAGGTCATCTCCATATCCTGTGTTGTCTTGGTGACCTGACCCACAGCACAGGTCATCTCCATATCCTGTGTTGGCTTGGTGACCTGACCCAATGTACAGTTCATTTCCATGTCTGGTGTTGGCTTGGTGACCTGACCCACAGCACAAGTCATCTCCATATCCTGTGTTGTCTTGGTGACCTGACCCACAGCACAGGTCATCTCCATGTCCTGTGTTGGCTTGGTGACCTGCCCGACAGGACGGGTCATCTCCATATCCTGTGTTGTCTTGGTGACCTGCCCGACAGGACAGGTCATTTCCATATCCTGTGTTGTCTTGGTGACCTGACCCACAGCACAGGTCATCTCCATATCCTGTGTTGTCTTGGTGACCTGACCCACAGCACAGGTCATTTCCATGTCTGGTGTTGGCTTGGTGACCTGACCCAATGTACAGGTCATCTCCATATCTTGACTTGATTGCGTGACCTGCCCGACAGGATATATCACTTGAATATCCTGTGTTGGCTTGGTGACCTGACCCACAGCACAGGTCATCTCCATATCCTGTGTTGTCTTGGTGACCTGACCCACAGCACAAGTCATCTCCATATCCTGTGTTGTCTTGGTGACCTGACCCAATGTACAGGTCATCTCCATATCCTGTGTTGTCTTGGTGACCTGACCCAATGTACAGGTCATCTCCATATCCTGTGTTAGCTTGGTGACCTGACCCAATGTACAGGTCATCTCCATATCCTGTGTTGTCTTGGTGACCTGACCCAATGTACAGGTCATCTCCATATCTTGACTTGATTGCGTGACCTGCCCGACAGGATATATCACTTGAATATCCTGTGTTGCCTTGGTGACCTGACCCACAGCACAGGTCATCTCCATATCCTGTGTTGCCATGGTGACCTGCCCGACAGGACGGGTCATCTCCATATCCTGTGTTGCTATGGTGACCTGCCCGACAGGACGGGTCATCTCCATATCCTGTGTTGCCTTGGTGACCTGCCCGACAGGACGGGTCATCTCCATGTCCTGTGTTGCCTTGGTGATCTGCCCGACAGGACGGGTCATCTCCATGTCCTGTGTTGCCATGGTGACCTGCCCGACAGGACGGGTCATCTCCATGTCCTGTGTTGCCATGGTGACCTGCCCGACAGGACGGGTCATCTCCATGTCCTGTGTTGCCATGGTGACCTGCCCGACAGGACGGGTCATCTCCATGTCCTGTGTTGCCATGGTGACCTGCCCGACAGGACGGGTCATCTCCATGTCCTGTGTTGCCTTGGTACAGGTTGGCTTGGTGAGTGTTTGGTTGAGGTGGTTGGTGATGTCCAGTAGTGGTATTGTGGCCTGACTCTTGGGACACTTCACCTCACCACCACTCTCACGCACAGGACCTGAAACACCACCAACACTACATCACCTCACTACATTAACTACAGGTTCACTAAAATAAAAGCTGTCAGACAAAGCCAGTTAATACAATCAATGAAATTATATTCAAGAGGCTCAAACATAAGGAAATTGCTTTCATACAACGCATATTCAACAGTAAATAACATGCCTCTTGAAGAAGCACATAACATAATACTAATGCTTCCTGTACACCAAAGTAAGTGAGAGAGAGAGAGAGAGAGAGAGAGAGAGAGAGAGAGAGAGAGAGAGAGAGAGAGAGAGAGAGAGAGAGAGAGAGAGAGAGAGAGAGAGAGAGAGAGAGAGAGAGAGAGAGAGAGAGAGAATACCAAGAGTCATTAATTAAAGTTTACCATAATTAACAATGACAAACACATAATGAGAATCCAATCCCTTGAATCCAGAGGCGAGACACTCAGACACTCACCTGAGTCTGTAGGAGTAGCAGAAGGCAGAGCCAAGAACTTGCTGAGGAAGTTATAAGTATTTTCCTCGTTGTCATCGTGTTTCGGAGAGGGAAGAGGCGCCTCGGAGGGTGTGATGGCCAGAAACTGTGCAAGGAAACTTTTCTGCCTTGCTGTTTCATTCTCATTATTGTCTGGTGGTGATGGTGATGGTGAAGGAACACCATATAGTTTAGAAGGTAGCTTGTCGTGTACAGCTGAAGACATTCGTGATACTTCAGCCGGTGTGAATGTTAAGAATCGTTTGAGGAAGTTTGAGGTGTCACCATCTATGTCGTCCTCTTCATCACCAATCCCTTCGTTACCATTCTGTGGGAGAGTGATACACTTGACATCAGCTATTGAGGTAACACTATAAATATTCAACACAAACTCACATGCTTTCATCTTCTCTATATAAACATGTAATGGGTTTGTTGCTAAAATATTAGTGTAAAAGCTTTAACAGATACACACACACACACACACACACAGGGGGATAGGATTTCCAGCCTTCCACTCCTGCCGGCATTACAAGGTCACAAACCCTCAGCTTACTACTAGGTCAGCCGAGGTTACAGCGTTTAAGAACCCACACATTCTGTCTTCACCCGAGCTGGGATTCCAACCCAGAACATCTCGGTTGTGAGGCGAGCGTGCTAACCATTACACCAGCGAGCTACTATACATGACTGGAATGGTTTGTGTAGAAGTGAGTGTTGACTGGTGACTGACCTGAGTGGTAGTTTGATGTGGTGGTGGTGGTGGTGGTGGTGGTGGTACTGTCAAATTATCACCACTGGTATTCCCTTCAAACCTGTAGAGTATAAGACATTTGAATTAATTAAGCCTACCAGCGCCACGGATACAGGATAAGAAAAAAAACTAAAATTTAAAAATAAATAATAATAATAATAATAATTAAAACAATTTTAAATAAAAAACTTATGAATATTTTGAGCCTTGACTGGTGGTGTGGTTGTGGTTGTACCTTGCAGACTTGTTGGTGGTTGGGGTGGGTAGGGTGGAGGTGGAGGTGGAGGTGTCAGAGTGGACGGCCGGCATCTCATAGGAACTGTCCCACTCTGTGTTTCCACATTGCTGGGGCTTGAACTCCCTGTGGGCCAGACAAGTGCTTCTTAATTACACACTATACATTCATAGGTAAGCATAGGTAAGGGTGTGTAAAGGTGGGACTGTCTGATTAAACGTGCATACACTGCTCCCTCCAATTTTGTGTGAAATTGGTCGACATTGCAGGCCGCAAAATGAAAATTCGCAAAATTATATTAATTAACCTTATGGTGATTTTAGTCATTTTCTTGGCCTTGTTTGTACATAAATACATGTAATTATACATCCTACAACAAAGAAAAATACAGAAAAACATAAACATTATCATTATCCATAAGAAAATTAATTCAAATGACAATTTTACTGTACCTGGAAGGAAGGAAGGAAGGGATTATGAGGATCAAACACACAAAATGCAAGCCAGGCTGTATTGAAGGAAGGAAGGAAGGAAGGAAGGAAGGAAGAGATTATGAGGTTCAAACACACAAAAATAATTATTTGATCTACAATGGATTCTGTCACAGTTTATAAGTGATCCATAATTGGTTAAAACTGTACAAATAAATAATAATGTTTGTTAAGTTCTCATACTCTTTACTTTAGATTAACTACCTCCACCCATTAACATTATTTTATAGATACAATCCAGCATACAAGGAATATCTCATCAAATATTCAGCCTCAAATACTCCCTTTCCATCAATATGTAAATAAAGTATATGGATATTATTTCTCTGTAATGTGAAGGGCACACGCTATAGCTGTGTGTGTGTGTGTGTGTGTGTGTGTGTGTGTGTGTGTGTGTGTGTGTGTGTGTGTGTGTGCGCGTGTGTACGTGTGTGCGTGTTAATCTCCCGTCACATTGGTCTTTGAGTCTGTGGTGGTAATTAATCCGTTACCCCGGGACACAGGACCACTGCAACATCCCAGTTTCCAGTTTACCTTACACAGGTTTCCCCAGGTACACATTTATCCACCAACCCGTTTAGGTGAGCTGTGCGCCGCCTGTCTTCATCTGGGATCAAACTCGGGCCAGCGGATTCATAGTCAGACATGCTAACCACTCCACCACTGAGGCACAATGTAAGAAATCCCATCATAAGATTAATCACTAACTTTGCTAAGACTACTCACTTGACTGTGTTTGTTCCCGAGAATGAAACCCGCTTCTTTAGGCACAATGAATGCCTCTCCTTGAAGGTTACCCTCCCTGGTGATTCCTTCAAGATCTGTAACACACGTTAGGTTGGGGTTAGGGTTAGGTTAGGTTATTTTAGCTTAGAGCCTCAAAATTAATAGGCTCCATTTTTTCCAGTAGTAAAGAAAACGTATTATTTTACATCTTCACCAGAATGCTCTAGAGAATTCAGGGTTATATATTTACATTACCTGATGCATTTTGAGGTTTTCTTGATTACATTTCCTTCGTAAATTCCTAGTTTGTGAGATATTCAATGTTTTCTGTGAGACTTTCTCTTTGAAAAGTAAAGTTTAGTTTGGTTTGAACAAGGTTCTGTAATCTGTCAATATAGTTTAAGGTTTGGTTAATTTATGTTATGTTATGTTAATTTAGAAGCTATCAAATGTTTTCTATGAACACAATTCGGGGGTTGGACGAGGTGTAGACGCCCTTTTCTTTCGTAGCCACACGCCATTCTAGTGAAGATGTAAAAATGTACCCCTTGCTGGCATGAAAAGCTTAACCCAACCTACTGCACCAGCCATTGAGGTAAAAATCAAGGATGATATTCAAATAAAACTTACAGAATTTCTCCTTTTGCTATTTCTGACTCCCAACACTGATCTTGTTGTCCTGAAAAAAATGTTAATCGGCATTAGACAAAAACAAAGGCACAAGTTTAAACCGAAATCACACTTCAGTAATGTTGTTAATAAATCACCTTTACATAATACACAGTGAGTTAAAAAATTAATGCATACTTACATACGCACACATCATACATACGCACATACACACCAGCACATGTAACACCACGCATCACCACCATAATACTTAATACCTCATCACCAACTATTATTCACCATCCTGTATACGTACACACACCCATGCACACACAAGCAGACAAAACACACACATCCAGAAATTCATTCCCCAAACCCCACCCACGACCCTTATCAAACACGTTATTTCACACCACAATCACCCTTTTATTTCCTCTACAGACACATACACTGCTTCAATAATACTCACTCTATCTCCTCCTCGTCCTCCATTGCTATAACTCTCTCCGTGGAATGTATAATAAGAATATAATGTAAGTTTTTTCCCCGCCAAAACCTAACTGATGTTTGAACACAACAACAACAACGATCACTTGGACGGTGGACGCGGACTTGGGATGGAACCCTTTTATTTGTTTTAATATATATACACTGAACTGGGAAGCAATTATATTGTGTTATTAACTTATTATTATTATTATCATTATTATTATTATTATCATTAATATTATTAGAGTGATTCTTGGTGCAGAAAAACTTTATTTCAACCCCAAAATTAGTCTCGACACAAAACTTGTTGTGTTAAAACAAGAATTAGGTTTTGGCGGGGAAAAAACTTATATTATATTCTTATTATACATTCCACGGAGAGAGTTATAGCAATGGAGGACGAGGAGGAGATAGAGTGAGTATTATAGAAGCAGTGTATGTGTCTGTAGAGGAAATAAAAGGGTGATTGTGGTGTGCAATAACGTGTTTGATAAAAAAGGGTCGCGGGTGGAGTTTGGGGAATGAATTTTCGGATGTGTGTGTTTTGTCTGCTTGTGTGTTGCTTGTACTTTTTGCATTACATCCTTTTTTCATCTTTTCTCAATTTCTTATATATACCTTCCCGTGGAACTGCCTGGTAATTATTAACAATCATTTGGTCTGCGTCGTTATAGGACCAGACGGAGCAGTGTTACTAACTCTTAACAGAAAACAAGTTAGTGTTAAGCAGTAGGAATGAAGTGGGTTTGATTAATAAGCTGGTCAGACTTCCTTCCCTGCTCATGAGGTCTAGAATAATGATATCTACGCTATTTTGATTTAATTTTCTGCAGTTTTTTTTCGTATTTTATTTGTTAATATACTTGATTGTAAAGAATTTACACTTATGACTGAAGCAATATGGAAGTAGTAACATCACTCACGACACACACACACACACACACACAGACAGGGAACATAATACATAAAATTCCAGACGAAACTGTAGCATTGGGTGATTGAAGTTAGTAGGTCTACCGAATAATGAGAGAACTTCTATCGGTTTTAGGAGAGAGAGAGAGATAGATATTTGATTTGATAAATGTATTGGACCAATATGGCGTCAAACGAAATATAAATTAGTACATAAAGTGTAAGCGTGTCTCTCAGGACACATTGGAATATACACACACACGCGCACACACACACACACACACCTATGGTTCTTGTTTATACTATTATCACTATGCCTTCACATTTCAGCCTGAGAGGAGGTCGTGTCTTTCTCCAAACCCACACGTGCACTGTACGAGATCACTGATGGCCTGCAGCCTGTCCTCCTGAGCAGCCTGTCATCCTGAGCAGCCTGTCTTCCTGAGCAGCCTGTCCTCCTGAGCAGCACAGGAGTGTGGGCACCACCAGACAGCAGCGGTGACTCAAAGGAGTGTTGCAGGTGGGAGTAACGAGGGCGCGCGGGAGCCTCGTTCAGGGAGAGTACACAAGGCAATAAAACTATCATACATAGAACCTCCCTCGTTCATCTACTGCTGCTGCTGCTGCTGCTGCTGCTGCTAATTCCCTCCGTCAGTAGTCACAGGAAGAAAACGGTGTCTTTCACTTTTCCTTGTCTCCCTCCTGTTGCTGCTGCTGCTGCTGCTGCTACAGGGGATGCTGTCCGTCAGTAGTTGGAAGAGTATGAGCGTCCGGCCCCAGTGGTGGTGGTGGTGGTGGTGTTGGTGGTGCGTCTGTGGTGTTGCGTCATCTCCTTGGTGGTGAGGAAGGCCAGCTTGGTCTGCTGTGTGCCGCTGGGCAGGATGATGGCACTCTCAGGGAAGCTGACCTGCACTCGGGCCTTCCTCAGGAAGTCCACGCCCAGCACCAGGTCAGTGGGAAGGTCACGCGCTGACCAACAAGGGAAAGGGAATCAATAAATATATAAACACAAGGAAAGGGAATCAGTAAATATATAAATAAAAAAAAACAAAAAAACTTTTGTTTCTCCTTGCTGAGACCCAACACTTTTGACATGAAACAAAAGAACCTCTGAACCAGACGAAAAAATATAGTGAGTGAATCTATCAATCATGTATGTGTCATGAATATATAGATTAATAGATGACAGCAGCCAATGTTTCTAGCAGCAGCAGCAGCAAGAACAGGAGGAGGAGGAGGAGCAGGAATCACTGACCCACGTGCAGCTGCGTGACGTGCTTAGTGCCGTGCAAGGACAGCTCCACATACCGCAGCTTGCCCTCCACCAGCCAGGGCGTGCCGCTACCTGCAAGTGCACACACACACACACACACACACACACACAGAAAGAAAGTCATTACATACCGTCCATGACTGTTCTATATAAGCATGACCCAAGCTCCCCAAGATAAGGTCAATCAACAGTACCCCCTTTGTGATCCTGTCCTCACCGCCACCCACTTACTTGTCGCTAAGGGAGACGGGGGGACGGAGGTGTCTGGCAGCACGTCTTGCCTCACGCCCAGCTGCTGCACCAAGGCACTCGACATGAGGGAGATGTGACTGGCTGTGTGGATCAAGGCAGCAACCTCAATACCTTCCACCTGTAAAGAAAGAGACTATAGTATGTGTGTATATATATATGTGTGTGTGTGTGTGATCAGTGCATGCAGAAGGGGATGAAGGATGGCTTAGACAGTAAGGGTGAGTGTATTCTTACTTCCACAGGTACGATGGGCGGTAGTGACATCCTGCTGTGGTTCACCTCCTCCAGGAAGAGAGGCAAGGACACCCTCGCCTCACGTCGCCTCTCCTGCGCCACCTCAGCCAGGAATCCCTTGGGCTCGTACAGCGGCTGGGGACAGATAGTTCAAACGTTAATACTTGCAGTTCAAAGGTATGGATGCGCAGAGCTTGTTCATCATTGAAACAAATACGTTACCCCTTCCCCTTTCTCACCCTTTACGCCTCCCCTTCCCTAACCTAACCTAACCTAACCTCTTTTCCTCCCTTAGTGATAATAATAACTGATTCCTACATTACTTTTCAGAAATGTTCGTTCGTACACCTGTATTCACATACCTGTATGTACTTGCAGGTAAGCATTAATTAACTGAACCCAGTGGCGTAGTAAGGGGGGGGGCGGGGGAGGCGGTCCGCCCCGGGTGACAGCTTGAGGGGGTGCCATGATACAGGCTCAAGTCTAATGGCTAAATTCAGTGACGTAGCTAAGGGAAGGGGTGTGGGGGTCATTATTTTGTTATTATTGAATTGGATATCATTTTCTTCTCGGCTTCCTTTTCATTTCTTCTTTTTCTTCTTTCCTATTTTTTTTATTTATTTATTTATTTATTTATTTTTTTTTATACTTTTTTGCCTTTGACTATTATTTTTTTTTCTTTTTTCATTTAAGTACACTAGGTGAGACGCCCTAACAGCCGCCCGTCATCACCTGCAACCACACACTCAACACCAACCACAGGCCATAGATGGTTGAGGTAAAGTACATCATTATTTTAGTTATGATTTCAAATATATATTTTTAGGTAAAGTAATTATTTGAGTATTATATCATATATATGTTTTAGGTCAAGTAATTATTGTAGTATTATTTTATATATATGTTTTAGGTAAAGTCATTAATTTGGTATAATTTTGCCGTGTTGCACCCGTCTGATCCCCACCATGTTGTTGTGTTGCTTACCTCAGACTCCAACTGGACTACACTTAATTTTTCCAACCTAACCTAACCCAACGACACAGCAGATTTCTCAACCCGCTTCATATTATTCAGTTATTAAACAAAATTGATATCGGAGGAATGTGTGATTTACGAGGAAAAAACAATACAGCCGTGTGTTATATGTGTGTTATGTGTGTGTTATATGTGTGTTATATGTGTGTTATATATGTGTTATATGTGTGTTGTATGTGCAGGCAGACGGCACCTCACATAATACACAGGTGACCTTCTCAGTGCTAAGGTGTAACACTGAAATAATACCAAATATTCTATGATTATTATTATTGCCGTGTGTGTTTGGTGGGCGTTAGGTGAAGGTGACGCGTTAGGTGAAGGTGACATACTCAGGTGAAGGTGATGTGTTTGATGGAGGTGATGTACTCAGGTGAAGGTGACGTGTGAAGGTGACATACTCAGGTGAAGGTGACGTGTGAAGGTGAAGGTGGAGTGTTTTCTATTCCAGTGAAGAACAGTCGGGTGGAACTGAGTAATGAATAATGTGGAATGTAAACTGTTCACCAGAATCCATGTAAGTCAGGGGTGGCAGAAAAGAAAATATATCTAGTGTTTTAATATAGCCAGATACATCAATATTGCCAACATTTTGTGAAAGGGGTTAGGTTAGCAAGCTTAATGTGGCATGTTAAATTGGGTAAATAGATGAATAAGTTTGGGAAGCACTGGTGTAAGCGAAGGCATTGTGTTGATCGGATGAATAAGAAAGAAAGTTTATATTGACGTCAAGTTGGTAAATATTTCCTGTATTGTCGTTTCTTATGTAAGGTATTTCATCTAACAATTGATATTTTTTCTAGTTCATACGAGTGTTTTGAGTCGTGATTTGTCGTGCGAGAGAATAATAACCTTAATATAACCGTAACAATCTTCAACCTGATAGTGGGGAGTGCATCCATCTAAGCCCTGCCATGTTGTTGTTGTTGCTTAGTTCACTTTTGAATAGCACAATTTTTTATTTTTATCCTAAATTACCCTAACCTAACGTAGCGTACCTGAATGTAGATACTTAACGCGTTGTACTCGGCAGAAGAATAAGTAAAGATTTATTTTTATATGTATGGAAAAAAGAAAAAAAATCATACAGACATACACTATACAATGCCACAAATCCACTGGGTGAAAAAAAAAAAAAAGAAGTATAATAATAATCAAATTAAATCCTTCAGTTCACTCAGTATGGTAACATTGTACACTGAAGAAAAGACAATGAAATAAATAAATACTGTCATATTTTCCTTCATGCTAATAGGAATGGCAGCTGCATGGGTCTTCAGTACAATACCATATAATATAATATAC
>JAPQNM010000444.1:137500-140000 GCA_029783475.1 Metacarcinus magister
GACGGACGGACCTGATCGTCTTCACTTAACTTAACTTTTTGAGTGAAATCAGAATGCATAGCGGAGGATATGAAATTATTCCAAGTCAATGGCTAACTAAATAAACGAAATAAATCAATGGAAAGGAGAAATTGTTGATGAAAAATGATAAACAAATAATAAATTGTCTATATAACGGCTGCTTGTGTGTGATGGCGCGCTTCAGAAATCGTCTATTTTCACAAAGTTGACGGAAAAACTAGTAGTGTGACGGAGCTTTAAGAGGAAAGTAAGGAGGGGAAAGAGAGATTTGTAGGGGGAGGAGGGAAGTAAGGAGAGGTAGAAGAATGATTTGTAGGGGGAGGAGGGAAGTAGAGAGGAGAGAGAGAGAGAGATTTGTGGGAGCAGGAGGGAAGTAAGGAGAGGTAGAAGAATGATTTGTGGATGTAGGAAGGAAGGAAGAAAGGAGAAGGTCTTGGAGGTAGATAGGTAGGTAGTTAAATAAGTAGATAGGTATAGAGTGTGTGTGTGTGTGTGTGTGTGTGTGTGTGTGTGTGTGTGTGTGTGTGTGTGTGTGTGTGAAGGCTCAGTCATCGGTGTTTCCCTTGTTGATGGCCTCGTCTCTCAGCTTGACGTGATTACATTAACATAGAGAGAGAGAGAGAGAGAGAGAGAGAGAGAGAGAGAGAGAGAGAGAGAGAGAGAGAGAGAGAGAGAGAGAGAAGAGAGAGAGAGAGAACCTAATCTAACCTAATCCCACGCTCCTTCCTTCCAAGCCGCGTCAACCTGTAGTACTGTGTGATGTATGCACTACAACACACACACACACACACACACACACACACACACACACACACACACACACACACACACACACACACACACACACACACACACACAAGGAAAAGAGCTGCGTCACCTTCGCTTCTAAGGTTGGTGCGTCACTGAGCGGTACAGTTTGCTTGTATAGCCTGTCACTGATACCAACCACGACCCGACAACTGACGCCACAACGCCACGGTGACGCAAACGACATGACCTTACCACCCCCCACCCCCCCCTCACCTCAACCCCTATCTTCCTCTCCTCTCCTCCCACACACACCCACCCTCCCTTCCCCCCTTTCCCTCCCTTTGCTGGCGTCAATGGGTTGTGTCATTTCATTTTTTTTTTCAACATCTCGGCATCATGATTAGAAAAAAAAGTAAAAAAAAAAGAAGAAAAAAAAGGGGTCTATCTGCACTATTTCTCGTACCATTTTGAGTATTAGTGTTAGACAAGGTAGGGCAGGGCAGGGCAGGGCGGGACAGGGCAGGGCAGGGCAGGGCAGGGCAGGGCGGGGCAGGGCAGGGCGGGGCGGAGTAGGGAGGTAGGAGGTGTCTTTGTGAGGTTGTCAACTTGTACTCAAGGGAACTTTTCACTCACTCGTCCAAACAATACGAGAGAGAGAGAGAGAGAGAGAGAGAGAGAGAGAGAGAGAGAGAGAGAGAGAGAGAGAGAGAGAGAGAGAGAGAGAGAGAGAGAGAATGTTCTTCCTTACGTCAGAGCAGTCAGCGGATTATGTGGAGGAAAAATAAACCGAAATTTGCTATTCATGACAGAGAGAGAGAGAGAGAGGGAGAGAGAGAGAGAGAGGAGGGGGGGGGGTGAATTAGGGATACGATAGGACCAGAAAACACACACACACACACACACACACACACACACACACACACACACACACACACACACACACACACACACCTTGCCTTGAGTTAACTATATAAATTTTCACTGCAGAATGTAAAAAAAAAATAATAATATATATAAAAAAATTAAATGAAATATAGTTTGTATCAGAATTTGGTGAGGAGGAGGAAGAGGAGGAGGAGGAGGAGGAGGAGGAGGAGGAGGAGGAGGAGGTGTCAAGGAATGAAGGAAGAAGCGACAAGTTGATGTAAGAGAAAGGCGTTGAAGTGACGTGTGTGTGTGTGTGTGTGTGTGTGTGTGTGTGTGTGTGTGTGTGTGTGTGTGTGTGTATGTGTGTGTGTTTATGTCCGTTAATGAACTGCAAACAAACGACACTAGGAAAAGACGGATTATGTGCAGTGTCTTCGCGGGACTCATTTACTTGAGATTGGTTTTTTTTTTCGATGTTTTTTTTTCAAATTATTTATACGTAATATTTTCATTGTTTTTTTTATTTATTTATTTATTTTTTTTTGGTTTCCTTCTCTTCCGGTTTTTTCTTCTTTTTTTCTTTTCTTTTACTTTTTCTTTCAATATTTTATTTTACGGTTTTATAAGAGAGAGAGAGAAAAAGAGAGAGATAGATAGATCGATAGAGAGAGAGAGAGTGAGAAAGAGAGAAAGAGAGAGAGAGAGAGAGTAAAAAAAAATATATATAAAAAACCATAACAATAGAACAGCTCCAGGACCTACCACCACATAAAGCTTGATAGCGGGTTAAACTGACAAACAAACGGTGCCTCTTGCTCTGCCCGCCTTGTTTACACTTAGAAGGGCGAGTGTGTACGTGGTG
>JAPQNM010000444.1:142500-145000 GCA_029783475.1 Metacarcinus magister
AGTGGGCGGGGCACGGGGCAGCACACATTTAAGGGCATGTGTGTGTGTGTGTGTGTGTGTGTGTGTGTGTGTTTGTTGAGGGAGACTATGAATTACAACAGTGTTTAGGGGAGTGTAAGAATGTCTTCCTGAAACACATCTTCGTTGTGGTGTGTGTGTGTGTGTGTGTGTGTGTGTGTGTGTGTGTGTGTGTGTGTGTGTGTGTATGTGTTCGTTGAGGGCGGGTGAGGGCACGAGTGTTTACTAAGTTATACAAGGACGTAAGGGTTGTATGAGGGTGATATGCCCGAAAATATACCTCCACCCGCCCCCACCCCCCGCCCCCCCCCTCCTCCCACCCGGCAAGCCCAACACCCCAAATGGATCTGTCAATAAAAGCGTAATTTTGTTTCCCTCTTGCATCCAACTTCACCATGCAGACGCGCCGAGACCCTTACAACCCCTTAGAGAGAGTTAATCCCTGTACCCCAAGAATGTCCATCCGTGCCCAGTGTGTGCCGCGTGTGTTGAGAGTCTCCCGGGCTTAAGTCACGTAGAGAATGTTTAGACTCCGTTAAAAGAATACACTGAAGCTGAACGTCCTGCACAAGAGTCTGCCGGGAATGTTAGGACTCGGTTAAGAGAATACACTGTAGCTGAACGTTCTACACAAGAGCCTGATAGCAAGACGTGTTAGGATCAAAGCAGATAATTGATACTAACTGGTCTTAACGCTAGCTAGACTTACTGTGTTACTTCAAAGAATAATAGCACACTTATACCATCAGAAGACTTTTGATCACTGCTATTACTACAACACAGCGTCATAAAGCGTTATTAGTATATTACGTATAGATGTTGGAAGGAATAATTACCCAGCATAACAAACGGATCACCTAAATATAACCCATGATTGATTGGTACCACTTTACGTTCCGTTATGTGGGGAATGACGAACCATTAACCACCACCACCACCACCACGACCACGACCACCACCACCACCACCACCACCACCACCACCACCACCACCACCACCACCACCACCACCACCACCACCACCACCACCAACTAGACCCTTTATAGTTAGCGTATGACTAACCCAAGTATGACTAACCCGAGTGTGTGTTTGACGGTGTGAAGGCGGGAACATTATATAGCAAGTGTGTCAGAGCGGTGAGTGTTGAGTCCGTGATTAAGCGTTCCGGGTAAGGAGGCGGAAACAAGAGGCTGGAGAGAGAGAAAAAGAGAGAGAGAGGAGGGAGGGGAGAGAAAGGGGGGGGGCAGTGGTTTGGGGTTGTTTATGTTTGGTAATTCTGATATATATGTATGCTACTACTAGTGTGTGTGTGTGTGTGTGTGTGTGTGTGTGTGTGTGTGTGTATTTAACTGTGTATCTGGCCTATCTCCCTATACCTTTCATCTACCCCTTGGTGCCCCTTTTGACCATTTCCAAGTATAAGTAGGGGAGGGTGGGGATGCCAGGGGATTGGTGGGGAGAGGAGGGAGGGGGAGGGGGCCTAAATCACACTCCCCCTCCCCCCTCCTCCCTGTACCCAAGATTACGTCACATATGTGTTTGCAAAAGTTGATCCTTCACGCCATAACAGTTACCAATCCCCTCCCCCCCTCCTATTCTCTCTCTCTCTCTCTCTCTCTCTCTCTCTCTCTCTCTCTCTCTCTCTCTCTCTCTCTCTCTCTCTCTCTCTCTCTCTCTCTCTCTCTCTCTCTAACAATAATAACAGTAATAATGATAATAATAATATTAATAATAACAATAATAACAGTAACAATAATAATAATGATAATAACAATACGAAAAATTAGGTATATAGAGGCAGAAAAAAATTCAAAACTCACATCCCGTTCGGTCATGCCGGGCCGATCAAAACCTTCACTACTGACTGTCACCGATGCCAATGGCTATGGAAGTTAATTATTTTCATTAAAGAATGTAATGTAGTATTTTTATTGCACTGTCAAGCTCCATCAAGAGGATATGATAGTTTTCAGTAACCCACGTATACTCCTACACACTCCTTGATAACCCGTAAGGAACACATATAGTCTTAACTTCCACGTATCATCTTGTAATGACTCTTACAGTTGAAAGCAGTTCATAACTAAACATTACCACACCTTTAACCATCTTACAGTCCCTCGTGGATTTATAAAATCAATCGCAACATATGCTGTATTTTTTGTCATTTTTCTACTCGGCAAAAACAACCTTTTTTTATTTGCTAATGAATTTTGATCTTTTTAAACTATATTGTACATTGGAATAATGTAATACTTTCAGCTAAGTTTCAGGTCTTTTCAAAGGAAACTTTTTTTTCTAAAAATTATTTGATTTGGATTTTAAGAAAAACAAATCTCATTATGGTGGATTTAATACTTGACCATTGTTGATAAAAAATATATCAGATATTCCTTATCAAATTACCAATTAATAGAAAAAGCACCCTGCTCAATTAGTACTTTAGCTTAGAAGCTAATATTTTTTGTTAAAAGGTATCATT
>JAPQNM010000444.1:157500-167500 GCA_029783475.1 Metacarcinus magister
GGGTAAGTTGGTGAGGTGATGTTACGTTACCACAGTACCACACTTCATTCCCGATGCTACCAGGCCTAACCACATTGTCTATACCGCTACCACGCCGCCGCCGCCGTCCACTATGCGTCGTGATAAACATTAGATCACAGCTGACGTATCGCCGCTCCTGAAAATGTTGACCCAAGACTCGAGGCGAATCTGTGTTGTTATTACAGTGACGGGACTCAAGTGAACAAGTGTGACGACGAAGAAACAGCCGCTACAAGACCACGTGACCTAGGTGTTGGTGTGTGTGTGTGTGTGTGTGTGTGTGTGTGATTTCTTTTATCTATACTTCCTGTTTTTGTTTTTCTCTTTCCTTGACTGTTTGTTGTGTGTCAGACGCGGATTTTTTTACTCTCGCTGTGGAACAAACATGCAATGATTTAAACTACAACAAAAACATCAATAATAATAATGATAATAATAATAATAATGTTGACTTGCAAGATATTATTTCCTTGCACGCATTACAAACCTTATTTTATTTTTTTTTTTCTCAAGTCCATCCAGCAGCGTGAGTGAGTGAGTGAGCGAGTGAGTGAGTGAGTGAGTGAGTGAGTGAGTGAGTGAGTGAGTGAGTGTTGCGTGGAGGTTCAAGTTTTCCTTCCCAAATACGTGAGAAAATCCTTGTCATCTTTCATAGTAAACACGACACCAATGAACACAGACAGACTCGGGACGCAATTTTAATAATGCAAGAAAATGAAATGACTGTCGCCTTGCGTGATGATGATATTGTGTCGATACGATGTTGATGCCGAAAAAAAAAAAAACTATCTTGCCATTGAAAGTGGATTGTGTTGAGAGTGATGGTGATGAGTGTTAGGCTTGAAAGGAAACACAAAGAAGGATATAGTGAAAATATTATCAAAGGAGAGTCTATTGGGAGACGTAAAGTTGTGTGGTGATGTGTGGTGAGGCGTGGATACCAAGTGAATGCATCTTCCTCCTACAGGTGCCTGGTGGTGGTGGTGACAGACGCGGTGGTGCCGGTGGTGGGGGAGGAGTGGACCTTCAGACCATCTTACAACGAGGTGTATCCTGTCACAACACGACAACCTAACGTGCCTCTCACAACACCACAGCCTAACGTGCCTCTCACAACACCACGACCCAATGTGAGTATAACCTACTTACCTTTTTTTTTTTTCACTCCTGCATCCGTAACCGTTGGCATTTATCTTTTATTTTATTTATTTATTTATTTTTCTACATTACAAACCATTTTTGGCGCCAAAATCCTAAGATGGACTGCCTCTTGCCCGTTATTTGGCGTAAGTTTAGATTTTTGTTTATACTTTTTTATATAGTGACGCCTCGAATGTTTACGTTCTCCTACTCTGCTCTCCTCTGTATTCCTTTAGTCAAATATCCATGTATGTGTGTGTGTATGTGTGTGTGTGTGTGTGTGTGTATGTCATGTCTAACCTACACGATGCTTCCTTGTTTTCGGACATGGTGTGGTCCAGTTGTCTGCGTCACGGATGCGAAACATGAGCCGGACAACCGATCTTCGCGAATTCATCATGCAATACGTACAGGACCAAAGGATCTGTTCCGACCCAGCGCTGCGGAACCTTATACTAGCTGAGGTGAGTGAGTGTGTGTGAGTGTGTGTGTGTGTGTGTGTGTGTGTGTGTGTGTGTGTGTGTGTGTGTGTGTGTGATAAACTTTCCTTCCACTGTATGTTCTAGCTTAACCAAACCTAACCTAACCTAACCTAATACCTAATACCTAATGTGTGTATTCCAGGACACGGGCGACGAGCGAGCCAAAGTGTGGTGGAGCCGACGGTGCGGGGCGGGGGGTCGTAGGGGGGGCAGCGTGATCCGTCTTCCTACGCCGTCAGAAAGTACGTTGATCAGATACCGTCGCAAAAGTTCAAACCGTGACAGTCCTCAGAACTCACTGGACCGTAAGTCGTTGCGTGTCACTGCACGTAGTGTCTCCTCCTCCTCCTCCACGCATAGACATAGACGTAGCACTAAACTAAACTCTGTGTACTCTGGCAATCCCTTCCAAGCTGCGAAGACTCATTACCATTGGCATACCTAGTAATGCTGTTATTATTATTATTATTATTGTTATTATTATTATTATTAGTGTGTCCGTCTGCTTGTGTGGGTCATGATTTTTAGTTGTGATCGTTCCTTGCTGTTGTTACACCTTGCTGTTACGGATCCTCTCAGGACTACCATACCAGCAGACTGTGTTCATATAGCGCGTCTCCCTTCTCTCGCTCGCTCAGTGACACCAACACCAACACCAACACCACGGCCCACTGACTGGCGTTGGTATATATATAACACACTCATTATACTCCTCACACTTGGTTCATCTTAACAAGTACATCATATAATTGTGTGAAATACCAGCTTGTTTGCTTTTGGCATTTCCACACCTGACGACGAGTGAATGATTGCAATACTCGTGATAGCACCAAGTGGGCCCGGCGATCCTGGTGAGCCGGGCCGCGAGTCGCTCCTCTCACACCAGATTCTTCCCTCTACAGGCCCGCGCGGCGATGACAAGAAGTGGCAGAAGATCCGGAAGCTGATGAAGGACAAAAGGATTAAGTGTAAACCCAAGAAAGTGGCGGTGCCGCTGCCCAACCCGAACCGTCAACACACTGAGCTGCAGCCCGAGTGTGTGTACGTGAAGCAGTGCAGCGGTTGTTGTAACTCGGCACAGCTGGAGTGTGTCCCCGTCAGAACCAAGACCAAGACATTCCCGGTGAGTGCAACAGCTGCCTCTCATTACAGCTGTCTGGCATTACATCGCCCTCTGTCTCCTGCCTATGAATCAGCCTCAATTTTCACTCTCCTCCTTGCAAACCTTCATTAGTTATGCCTCTTCTGCCTTACCTTGTGAACAGCAGACTTAATACCAAGGGATAGACAGTCTGCTACGTCATGTCACTTAGCGTATATATAGCCTTGTACTAAGTCATGCTAGCCACACTTTACGCTTCACGCTTCCTCCTCTCGTGCTGTAGTTAGTGAGTGTTGTGTTTGGTGAAGTAACTCTTGTGTTCTTCCGGTAGGCGATGGAGCTCACCTCGATGTCAACGGGTCTTCAGTTTACCAAGAACCAGAAGATTAGAATGGTGAAGGTGGAAGAACATAGAGAGTGTCAGTGTGGGTGTAAGGTAAGGCTGTCCCCGCACTTATACACACACACACACACACACACACACACACACACACACACACACACACACACACACACACACACACACACACACTGTGACCAAAAAATAAGTATGACACTGAGAGACCTATTCAGTATTACATTCGAGTACCTTTAATATCCTGCTTAAAAAAAAAAAAAAAAAATAATAATAAATAAATAAATAAATAAATAAATAATAAAAATATCCTGCTTGCCGAGGCTGCTCCAGTGTTGGTGTCCAGGTGAACTAATTGTGTTCCTTCCCGCAGGTGAGACGAGAACACTGCACGTCGTTTCAAGAATACAACGAGGACGAGTGTCAATGCCGCTGCCCAAGACACCTCAGCCGCTCATGCCCTGCGAGGAAGGTATGTGTGTGTGTGTGTGTGTGTGTGTGTTTTCATGTCAGTAATAAAAGAAAGATGAGCTTCAATATAAGAAAAAACCACGTGATATTTTGTTTGGTGCTGTATGTAATGTGTGTGTGTGTGTGTGTGTGTGTGTGTGTGCGTGTGTATAATGTGTATGTGTTTGTGCTGCAGGTGTGGAACGAGAAGGAGTGTCGGTGTGAGTGTAGACACCCTCAGGAGTGCACCACCGGCCGTTACTTCGACGTCAACTCATGCAGGTAAGGCGTCCACTCTGTCCACTCTTAGACAATAACTCAAAAAAATAATTATACATATTCATCATACGCAATGCAATCTTAATGACCAGACCATTATTATTATTATTATTATTATTTTAGTTTTCGTATTTTTGCTGTCCCCTTAGCTGATAAAAGTACACCAAGATGACCGATGCAAAAAAAATTAATAAATAAATAAATGAGAAATCAGTTTACTTGATGTCAGAATTCTAGTTAAGGTTTCAGTTAGTTATAATTTTTTTATGGTTATGAAACAGGTCTAGAAATAGCTGCTACAACCATCTACTGACAGACCAACTTATGTTATGTTAGGTTGTAATTGTAATGATATACATACATACATACATCCTCTGTGTTGTGTTGGCTGTGCATGCATGGCCCCGCTCCCCCCCCCCTCCCCACCAAACACTACCCCCAACACCCCGGCACTAGCACCCCCTCACACCCTGCCCCCCTAACTGTAGTGTCTTGTCTCGCCCGTAGGTGTGCCGAACCCAAGTATAAGTAGAGGGACTCGAATGGGGCTTTGTTGTTTGATGCGCGTTGCTCCTCCTCCTCCCCCTCCTCCTGGTCCTCCTCCTCTTCCCTCCGAGCAGCACATAGTGAAGACTGGAAGTGTTGTTTGTCCTACACTCAACTCATAATGACTGACACTTGCAACGTGGTGGTCCTCGATGCACCTCGGTCAAGGGTCGATCTTGGCGCCGAGGTGTGTGTTACCTCAGTGTGTCAGTGTTGCAGTGTTGGGCCTCACACGGCAACACAATGATTGCATTCCAAACTATACTTACCTCGCCCCCTCGTGCCATGTCATCGGTGGTACAACACGGACCAGAGTGCGTCTTGGGGGTCACGTAGGATAATTAACATTAGTTCAGTTTATAATACTAGAAAGTATCTTAGTAGGTGTGTATTACATCCTTGGTTGTGTGTGTGTGTGTGTGTGTGTGTGTGTGTGTGTGTGTGTGTGTGTGGTGCTTCCAGTCTTTGTTTGTATGTGGTAAGGCTTTGTAGAAGGAAGGAAGCCTAGCGTGGCGGCGGTTCACCATAGCCAGCACGACGCCCGTGCATCAGCATGACTCCCTAAGCCTGTGTGTGCCACAGCTTGCCTCTGTCTATGTGTCCTGTGTGTGCCTCCCACCACTACCACCACCCTATTGTGGCAGGCTGGTCCTGTGTGTGCCTTCCACCACCCTAGGCAGACTGGCAGGTCCTGTGTGTGCTGCACATTCGTCCCTAAGACTGACGGCGTGCCGTGCTGTGCGTCCCACCAGGCCCCGAGGCTGCCCTGGAGCTTCCTTGTCCACCTACATGTGTCGTTGTCCACTTTGCAGATGTTGAGGACTTGAATCGCATTCCAGAGCGTACTGCTGGTGAGCCGAGGACTGCATGCAACACTCACCCCTCACCCCCTCACCCTCTTGGCCTCGGCCGGTGTGCCGCTGTGCCGATGAACACCTTCAAGGTTGTGGTGGAGTGGTGGAGTGGTAGCAATGGCCGTACTATAGAGCCAACACACTATAAGCTTTAGTACTGTAGTGTCTAGTGAGGCTCCACGCTCGGGGCTCCGGTGGCCTTAGTTCACCTTCATTAGCACGTCAACTTTGTGTTCCCAGCGGCGGCAGACTCACTTAGTCTAGCACACACTCCAGTATACCGGAGTAATAATTAAAGGTTATATTAGTATCATGTATTGCAGTATCATATTCCTCTGATCTGTGATGGATTAGGTTTTAGGTAATGTTAAGTTATGAACCCGCGTGGCGGGTACAGTTGTAAAGTACATTACTTGTATAAGACGCATCAGGCTCACCGCGGCGGGCGGCGGGCGGCGGGCGTCGGGCTGTGTGGGGCTGGCGGGGCAAAGGCCTCGTCGGGCATCAGTTATTTATTACACCGTGTGTGTGTGTGTGTGTGTGTGTGTGTGTGTGTGTTAAGGGTCTTTCGGTACGATTGTTTATTGTTAAAACCAAATGTAGGATTAAGTATTTATTTATTTAGTATGATTTGTATTCCCAGGATGAGCCTACTGTGTGTATGTGTGTGTGTGTGTGTGTGTGTGGGTGTGTGTGTGTGTGTGTGTGTGTGTGTGTGTGTGTGTGCAACAGAGCCAGTGGTTGCTGCTAGTCACTAGGTTACCCTCAAGGCAAATATTTGATACTGAACAATAAACATTCACGAAAACATGAAAAGAAGAGACTTTTATACCACCCAGAGAGAGAGAGAGAGAGAGAGATGCATCAAAGTATTAATGTTCCCGTGCCATCTACATACTTGTGCAAAAATTTACATAATAAACAAATTCACCATAAACTTTTGGAGTGGATTCTTGGCGAGACGAGTGTGTGTGTGGGTGTGTGTGTGTGTGAGTGTCTGTGTGTGTGTGTGTGTGTGTGTGTGTGTGTGGAGGCGCCTTGGCCCTGGTGACGCCTGTGTGTTGGTTGGGTCATGGAGTGGAGTCATGAGTGTGTGAGGCGACGCGACGCCCAGGACTGTTGTGTTGTGACAGGTGGGTGTCTGTCCGCCAAGCTTGGGTTACCGCGGCGGCGTCTCCTTGGTTCCTCACGTCGAGTGTCGGCCTCTTGAAGTTTATTTCTTTACTCCTGATGACCTCCAAAAACGGGACGAGAGGGTGGAAGAAGGGCCTTGCACTCACAACTTGATGGAACGAGCGGCGCCTCCACCTGTGTGTGTGTGTGTTTGTGTGTGTGCGTGTGTGGCAGAACATACAGAACACAACAATAACATAATGGTAATGATAATGATGATGATAACAAGAGTAATGATAACAGTAATAGTAGTAATGATGATAATAATAATAGTAATAGTAACAACAATAACAGTAATAACAACACCATCTTTCATTGCATTCATTCCTCGGTAACAGTCCAAGGGTGTCTACTGATGAGGGATGGAACTGCCTTGTTATGTTCCCTGGTAAGAGTTGGACTAGATATTACATACACTATTGGCACCATTAATACACAGTCAGCAAGGCCTCACCGTCTCTGAAGCAGAAATACAAAACGTTCCCTTCACGTTCCCAGCAGAGAGGCATCACGTGGCCGCCTTGTAAGTGGCTGAGGCTCGATACAATCCATGGGTCGTTAGTTATCTGCACCTTTTGTCGTTCCTTCCCCGTCAGATGTGTAGTGAAAGATGCATTAATACTTCTGTCAGTCTATACTTAGGCGTGTTCATTCCTTCTCTACCGTCGCCTCTAACACAATGACGGAGAGAAATTGAAGGCCAGTTACACTAAGGACTACGATATCGCTGGTACAGGAGGCACGAACAATTGTCACCTTATGAAACATTTATACTGTAATACAACACTACTGACAACCCTCGTATTGCCTCTTGATTGTAATAACAAGAACGCACATCTAATACCCGCTTCCCAGGTCTCTGTATGCGCACTCTCACCGCCTCTGAGCACCGGAACACAGGCCGATCGCATTTCTCTGTCCTTAAGATTCGTCGCCGCCTACAAACAAGATCCAAGACCCACCCGTAGCACCTTGTAGTGAATCAGGTGAGGTTCTGCATAGTGGGATGGATACACTGTGGATAAGTTAGATACCTTGGGATTAAGTTTGATATCTATGGTAGAAGTTATGTATATATTTTAGATAGATTGTTAATATATCTAATGCATGTGGAGGTGATGATCTGAGAAGCTGAAATTAAATCAATACAAGCAAAGTGTGTTTCTGGCTTGTGGAAGTAAGGGGGGGAGATCATTCACCCATCACCACCCCCCCCCCATCACCCACCACTTAGGTCATACACACAGCAAGGTCACACCAACACTACAAGACCCTCAGACACACCCTTCATGTGCGCACCTACAACAACAACGCTCATTTTATTTTATCTATATTATTTCTATCTTTTTTTGATGTCTTGGGTCTTGGGGCTCTGATGGTTGGTCTCAGCCTGTGGTACCACGGGCTGGATTATTTTATGTGACGTTTGTGATATGATAGAGGTTCGCGTCTGGATGATCGTATAAAAATGTTGAGCCTCCCAGCGAGACGTGAATCCAAGTCCCACGCCTCACCACCTTCTCAAATAATAATTAAATACTACCTTAATTATCAAATAGATACTCGTTACAATGATCTGAATTGATTTGTCGTGTAAATGAAACAAGTCACTCAATATTAGTATCAATTTTTATTCTTAGTTATAAAGAACTGTTCCTCTTAGTCTGATGTTGAAAAATGCAATCACGGAAGGTTAAAAATAAAGAGGCCCGTGATATTCTCGGATCAGGAGCTTCAAGGAGGTTTAATCTGGAGGCAAATATTTAAAGGTTATCGGTGGAAAGGTTTGGTAATGACGTTGTTGGCAGGAAGAATAATCTACGTAGTAACTTGTAGTGAGTGACAGTGTATTATGTTGTGTTGACCAGCACGTGTATGCCTTTCCCGCTACCAAGAAGTGTTAGGTTACGCATCAGAGACCTGCCTTCAAGCTGCTTCTCTGTCACTAAGGAAACGAATGCCTTAAAACTTTAACAGAAAACTTTATTATTTCCAGCGAGTGTTTGTGGCAGCAGTGATGGACGAGGGTGTGGAGGCCTCGTCGACCCCAGGCTGTGGTGGTGGTGGTGGTGGTGGTGCCTCCAACCTTACGACTGAAAGGTAATGAACGGTCGTGTTTATTCATCAGAGGAAACTATTTTAATGTTTATAGAAAAGCTGTGGGGTAAAATAGAGAAAAAATATATGATTGATGTAGTTTCATTGTTTTCAAAGACTCGCCGTCAACCCAACGGAAAACAAACTCATATATATTGTTTTTTTTTACGTATATGCAGTTGAAAACACATAACATATTGTAGAATCGAGATAGACAAGGACAAGGTTATTATTCCACAATGCCTAGACACACACACACACACACACACACACAGATGCACCTTGGTCATGACTGTCCTTAATTACAGAAAAGAATATAATTTAGTAAAAAAAAATATATATATATATATATATATATATATATATATATATATATATAAAAATACGAAATTCCTTAAATGAATAAGTTTTTTTCTCAAGCTTTTGTTTCAAGTTTAATGTCGGCGTGTGTCTCCAGGTGGCGCGCGGGGCAGAGTGTGAGGCTCGGGTGGTTAGTGACGCCCACACCCGCTGGTCCACGCCCGCGGCAGGACGAAGAGGAGGGTGTGCAGCATCAAGGGCTGGCCAGGGTGAACAGAGTGACAAGCCCACTGGAGCCTTGGTCTAGGTGAGTCCTTAACACATTCACAACACACTCATAACACAACACACTCGCCTTCATCTATATCCTTGTAGGTCATGTCCTAACATTTCTTAAACTGTACCTAACACGCTATAATTAACACTCTTGGATATAACCGAATAATTACGATGTTTTTTTCTCATTTTTTCATTGTTTTTTCCGTTTTTCTTTTTTCTATGGCTTATTTAGGCTTTACTTTCGGTTTGAATAATGTTTATATGTTCTACTCTATGGCTTATATTGGTTTAATTTAATTATTATTGCTTTAATCTATTTATCGATTCTATGATTGACCGTAAAAATAAAAATTTTTCATGAAATAAATACGAATCAAATATAACAAATGATTATATAGAAAACGGTTACGTAGTTCAGACGATTTTTTTTAAGTATATATAATTGCTTTCCTGTGCATAATAAAAATCTCAATTTTGGTTTAATATATACGTGACCCGGCAGTCAACACACGGCCGCCATCTAACGGTACTTGTTGATCTTATATTAGGTTACTTACGCTTAATAGGTAATGTTTTCTTTATATCCCTCCACTATTAGTGGTGAGGAATAATGTGTTACTGCTCCTCCATCCCTCAAATAGACATGTAGAGGAACAAGGAAGGTGTAAAACGAAAAAATATTTTCACCAGGTTAGAGGTTCTGTCTGGCAGCCAGCGGTCACAAAAAGAAGACCTGTTCTGTTATGTTCTATCAAATTACACTTAATAGGCACTGTTTTCTTTATATCTCTCCACTATACATGGTGCAAAATAATGTATTACTGCTCCTCCATGCCTTAAATAGACATGAAAAGGAACAGGGAAGGTGTAACACGAAGATATATTATCACTAGGTTTACAAGGTCCTTCCCGCCAAGTCCAA
>JAPQNM010000444.1:172500-217500 GCA_029783475.1 Metacarcinus magister
GAGAGAGAGAGAGAGAGAGATAGAGTCACCATCGTCTCCCTTCTCCAGGTTTTCTTAGAAGGGAAGCAGAGTGAACGAGTCCACGAATCCTACTCCTACCCTGTCCCAGCCCTTGTCAGCCATATTGGAGGATTCATGGGCCTCCTACTCGGTGCATCTATCCTCACCTTCCTTCAGCTGGTCGAGATGGTCTTCTTGAACGCCCACGCCCTCGCTGTGTGGGCGTTGCAAGGGTGCACGTGGGCGGGAGGGCGGCGTGAGGCGTGGACTCCAGCAGGTCGCGGATCGTATTGAAGTGTTGATTGAATTATAGTTTTCTTCTTTAATGTTAATATTTTACAGTTAGACAGAGAGAAGATCGTTGTTCCTTTAAATAAAATTGATAATGAATGTCCAATGTGTGAAATAAGTTGCATTAAACACTACAGTTACTCCCTAAAGGTGTAATATTCCATACCCTTCACTAGCATGTCGGAATGCAAGAAGCAATGCAGTCACCTCTGCCTGGCATGCTTGGGTGTACGGCGGATATTAGTCGTAGTATTATGTTTATTTTCCCTTCCCTTTGTTTCTCGACCCAGCACTGCTCTATGGCACTTGTACTAATAGGCTTACAATGGCATGACCTATGATGTGTGGTAATTATTGTATTGACATTAACTTACTCACTCAATCTACCTGAGTCCTACTTGGGTGACCTAACCTGGGTCGTACCCGCGTGACCTTGACCTAGGAGTCGCACAACAACCGATAAACAGTTAATTTATTTGCTTGTCACGTTTTTAATCAATGGTTTTAGGGAACAACCTTATTTTAAAGAATTACGAATAGTTGTGTTAGCCAATACGATACACGTTGTTAATACATTATAAACACCTTATAATAATAAACTCATGTGTATTATTCAAAAACCTCATCATGATCTAGAACAATAACTAATGCGTGAGCGATGTTGTTTAAAAGAGTGTAAGTGTATGATTATGTATAGTATTGGAACAAAACAAGCCGAGTTCCCCGTTTCTATTGTTGTTATTGGCGTCACTGCAGTACTCTAGGGTGTGAGGGTGTCCCCGCCACGCCCACACGCCCACACACTCATGCACGAGGTATGACAAGGGTGGAGGATCATCATACACCCTCTAGTGATGACCTTTGACCTGTGTTGATAGCCAGGCATCGCATAGGGTCATGGAAATAAGGGTAGCGTCTTGTCTGTTTAAGTGTGTTCGTTGGCACCACTGATGTTGTGTTTTGATGTGCTTTTATTTATTACTAGTGTGTTTGGGGGAGCCACGCCCCCCTACCCCGCCCCCCTTACTTATCTGCTACCCTTCTCCCCCTTTTTATTGCGTGTGTGTTGAGTGCAGTAGAATAATGAGTGCGTGTGTGCGTGCGTGTGTCGGATGTGGCGAGCAGTGTTGAGTGCAGTAGAATATTTAATGTGTGTGTGTGTGTGTGGGTGGGTATTTACCTAGTCGTAATATACATTAAAACAGTTATACTCATACTGTCCCGTCTCCATTATCTACTATTATCCAGTTTTCTTTTGAAATCATGAATACGTATTTCTTGCATTAATTACTCCTGCATCAAGTTTATTCCAGGACTCTATGCTTCTATATGGGAAACTATATTGTTTTATGTCTCATGCATGTAGTCCATTTCAGTTTGTTTTCGTATGTGTGTGTGTGTGTGTGTGTGTGTGTGTGTGTGTGTGTGTGAGGGGGAAGGTCTTGTATTATCACAGTACGAGTAATGTTTTCCATCATTCACTACTTAATATGAGGTTCAAGGATCACCATTCCAAGGATCACCAACTCATGTTTAGAGGTTATTCAAACAGTATTGTCTGGTATATATTGACATACTTTATTAGTTTATTATTTCAATCATGTTCTTTCCTATCAAGGTTGCTGCTTCATGTACAGGAAAGGTAAATTGTGTATTACCTTCATTGAATAAAGTATACACATTCACAAAGTGATGTGTGTGGCCTGAACTGCATTACTATACATTGCATTACAACAAAGTATGTTTATTTGTATTTATTTTGTATTTATATGTATTTATGTATTTATTTTGTAATTATATATATTTATATGTGTATTTGTGTTCTAGATGGAGTGGAACAACCGACAACAAATTGTTCACAAATGGCAGCCATTTGACCTGCAGCAGATGCAGCAGATTCAGCAGCAGCAACAGCTGCAACAGCAGCATCAGCTGCCTGCACAGCATCAACAGCAGCAGCAGCAGCAACACCCACAGCCTCCACCACAACAGCAGCAGCCTCAGCCACAGCAACAGATGCAGCAGCAGCAGCAGCTTCAGCCACCCCTTCAGATGACACAGCTGGCCCCGAAGGTGAACCGGACGGGCGGCTCCACCACACCACACTGCCTTGTATGCAATGTTCACCTGGGCATGTTTGCTAAGGGCGGGATGGAGGTGTTCTCTGAGAAGGTAACACTGCACTATCTGTACCATGTTTGCATTGTGGCATCAGTCAGGATTTGAGTTTTAACTAAAGGCCATTGTGTGTTGATCAATATGTTTAGAATCATTGTTGTTTTGTAGCAATAATTATTCATAAAGATACACTGCAGTTTTGAAGTGTGTCAGGCAAGACTTGATGCCTGAAAACAGTACATAAAGAATACATGAAGTCAGTACCAGTGTTTGACTAGGTAAGATTGTCACCACAGATGTCAGCCTTACCTGTTGTGTTTAGAGCAGCGGTGATCCTTGTCCTCCCTTCCTCCCCAGGTGATCACTACGAGTGGTAAGCTGCAGATACACAACATTCTCGGCTCCATCATCAACGCTGAACTCAATGCTGCCGCGGTACACTCAAGTATTGTGTGCAAGAAGTGTTTCAAACTGCTGGACGACATTGATGCTTTAGAAGTGCAACTCGTCACCATGAAACAGGTTAGTCAAGGATACCATCACCATCATCATTTTCATCATCATCATCATCATTATCATTATCACCATCATCAAGCTTGAATCCAACCATGTATGTATACTATTACCGTACCACCTGATACAATGCAAGGTATACACACACACACACACGCACACAAAACACTCGAGACACACATTTCTTCATTTCCTCATTATTATTATTGTTTATTTATTTTTTCAATCATTATTCTTCTTTTCTAGCAAACGACACACTTTTTGATTTCTTCAACTAGGTACAATACATTGATATCCTGTGTATGTTTTCAGCGTGTGTCTAGTAAGTACACCATGACCTTGGCACTGGTCAAGAAAGGTCTGGTGGGGAAGGCAGTGTTGGAAGAGGTTCCCAGACAACAACAGCAACAACAGCAGCAACAGCAACAGCAGCAGCAGCAGCAGCAAGGACAGCAACAGCAACAGCAACAGCAACAGCCGCCTCCCTGCTTACCACCCAAGGCTAAGAAACTGCCCCAGAAGCCCCTCACAACAGGTAGGTCACCAGTCTGTAAAGGTCACCAGTCTGTACAGGTCACCACTCCTGCAGACTCAATGTGTAAAATATTGATGCTATCTCTTTAGTGCACTTTGGGATGGATAGAATTACATAGAATTAGATTTTTTTACTTTATTTTATATATATATACATAATTTCAGTAGCTTGGTGATGTTGTGGTTAGTGTACCTACCTCACAGCTAAGACGTCCCAGGTTCATATCCCAGGGACAGTAAGATAGATTTAAAAAAAACAAATAAACAAGGTAATGGCTTAGTATGTAAAAAAAAATTATGAATACAAGGAAAACAAAGATTATGAATGAAATTGTAGAAATGAAAGATGAAATTCAGTCCAAAGTGTTTGAGATTCTATTTATAGATATAGTATTTTGATGCATGTGGGAAATAAAAAAAAACACTTATAGATGTACTCATTATATTGTGTTTATCAGGTAAAGGCATCAAGTCTAAAGGAGTAACAAGAAGAGGACATCCGCCCAAAGTGGTGCGTCAACGTAAGGTTGGGAAGCTTGCCGTCAAGTCCGGGAAGCTGGTGGTGAAGGGAGTGGAGGAGAGCTTAGCACCGGAGATAAAGCTGAAGGAGGAGAGCTTGTCTTCAGATGATGAGGAAGGGATGCAGGTGGAACTAGACATTACTGAAGACACAGAGGATGAAAATAGTAATGTGTGCTCGCTGTGTGGCAAAGAATTCTCTTCTCGAACGGTTCTGGCGACGCATCTTGAGACTCACGGCGTTAAATGTGAACCCCACAAGTGTGATATATGCGAAAAGAGTTTTTTGACTGCAGAGAGTCTAGTTAAACATAAAAGACTGCATAAAGGGAAGAAAAAGAATGTTAAAAGAAGAGCAGGTTGTCCAGCGTTTGACATCACACACATCAAACAGTTTAAGTGTCGTCAATGTAACAAAGTCTTCACCACTAAATGCAAGGCTGAGGACCACGAACGAACACACACGGGAGAGAAACCCTTCGAGTGTGACATCTGCGGCACGTGTTTCCGCCAGAAAAGTAACCTCTCCTCCCACAAGCGCGTCACACATCTACAAGAGAGGCGATACAAGTGTGAGTTATGCGACAAAGCGTTCAAATGGAAAAGATTATTAAACGGCCACACCATGAGCATCCACACGGGAGAACGACCGTTTAAATGTGAGTTTTGCGAAGCAGGTTTTGTGTATCAACAACACTATAAAAAACACATGAGAATTCACACTGGGGAGAAGCCGTTTAAGTGTGAAGTGTGCGAGAAGGCATTCAACTCCTCCAACAACTGCAGAGCGCACATGTTCACACACTCGGACAAAAAACCTTACGAATGCACACTTTGCGGCGCCAGCTTCATGCGCAAACCTCTCGTGTTATCCCACATCAAACAGCACGGCCACATGGACAACTTAGAGATATATGTCAAAGCTAACTCGCCGGCAATAGCACCAGCAGGAGAGGGAAGCAGTGCCATGGGAGGTGCCAGAAGTCCAGTACCTAACGCCATAATCCGCCATAAGAAGCCAAACAGAGAGCCAACGCACACGGCTGTAATGCACATGACCCAAGGACCGCCACAACCCGCACATAACAACATGGAGGAAATTATACCCCATTTTATCATCCCTAGTAATGATGGTAGGGAGGTGACAGCCACAGGGGAGACTATGGGGTACATGTTTGGTACTTTCCAGACCCAGAGTACAGTGGGGCATTACACACCTCTTAATCTAGGCCAGTGGTGAGCTGTGAGGAAGTGTCAGCCAGTGTCAGTCAATGTCAGCCACACACCATGTAAGGCATTGTGATGGTATATTTAACACTCATTAATTAAGGGTTGAGACGTGGCTGAAGTAATAGTTATGAGACCAATGGGCATTATATTGTTATTTCAATCTTGTGGTTTTGTAACGTTATTAATAGTAGACTAACCTGTCACCATTGTAAAAAAAAGAATGAGTACAGTTCTGCTTTGTATGGTACAGTAAAGGCGTTTTCAGTAGTGGTATTCTGACCTGATGACAAGTAAATGTTGCACTATGACTATGCAAAGTTTTTCAAGTGGAAGCAAGAGGCGTTTGATACCACTTGCCTCCACTTGAAAAACTTAGCCTAATCATTGTGAAATATTTGCTTGTCATCGCGTCAGAATCCCACTAATGAAATCGTCTTAAGTTACTCTTGAACACAAGGTTAAACACGGCATTACTTTTTAAATCAACATTTCCTACACTCATCACATTTTTCAGTGTAGGTCCAACAAAGATACATTATATGCATTAATTTATTTACTAAAGGAGCAGAAAAATGTTGTATAATAATTGAGTATAAGTTGTAAAATGTAGTGTAATGTATTAGAAGATGCAGTCATACACTATATATTGATCTTCATGTTGGGAATCAGTGGAGGTTTAGATTTATTAAATAAATCTATAAGTATGTAAATCTCAGGAACTTTTGTCATGGCACAATCTTTTTTAGTACTTTAATGTAGTTTTGCAATACATCAACAATACAACAACAATATCATGCATGCTATCTATTCTCTCTTACTCACTAACCTCACTGCTTCATTGCAAATACTAAATGCACAGTTAGCTATATTTTTTGTACGGTCTTCTGAATACAGTTACACAGTATGAATGTTTGCATGGATGGATGGAAGGGAACACTTGTCTTCAGTATTTTTGATAGTAAGGAATTGTGTTTATCATCTAAAACATTTGTATGAGTGTGTGAATCCATTATCCTTGCTAAGACGCATGTATAAGGGAGCCTTGTAACTCATAATTGTATATTCCATTTCATATATAAAATCATCCTGGTAGCTATGTAACAAAAGGCAAATTGAAAACTCTACCTCATATCTTTTTCTTCTATATACATTGTAAGAATTTAACTTCTGTAGTGTGCCTTTGATCACAACATTTATTTAGGACTGCCAGTATAACTAACATTAGTGTAGAAAGTATGTTGTACAAGACCAAATGATTTCATAAACCATTTGGTCATGTCACACTAAATTGACAGGTTAATGACTCTTATGGTTATCAACGGTGTGTCAGATTCCTAGTTTTATAGACCCATGACATAGCAGTATTACCCAAGCATTGTACTTATTGTTCTTAAGGAAGCTAGTTTTCATAATCTTAAACTTAAAAAGAGTGTCTGTTGGGCCTCTCATGAAACACAGTCTCTCTCATCATAGTCTGAGATGATTTAAACAGATCATTGTATTAAAAACAAAGTCAAACTGTCACTATAACTTTTACTTTTGGAGAGTTGAGCTGAAACTTTGGTGCCATATGTGTATTCAAAGGATGGAATGCATTTGTTTAATCTCTTGTGCTAGTGGTAAAGATACACTGATTGGACTATTCGTTGCAGGAATAGTTATCAGTATTTGAACCTGTGTGTGCCATACTTTCACTTGTTTCAGCTGCACGGTATCACAAATCAACTATTCATCAGCTGCGTGAATGATTTTTATAATACGTACTACCGCATTAACAAAATCACATGAAAATTATTTGTTCTCTATCATTTCTGGTGACCTTCACATCTCATTATTTCAATATATAGATGAGGTTCAATTGATAGAGTTATGAGGACTAAAAATATTAATGTGTACTCCCACTAAACTTATTGGAGCATTAAACATTGAGGAAAGAAAGATTATACAATGCTGTGTATTGGTAATCTCTTCTATTATCAAGGATCCTGAAAATTGCTGGACCCAAAAGTATATTTCTAAACCTCAGAATATGATAACACAAGAAGTATTGGCACAGATCACAACTAATACTACAATAGCATCACAAACCTAATTACCATCTACTTCCATCCTACTCACCTCTCGTCATCCACTGCTATTTGAACTACAGATTAACTATCAATAATCCGGCATGAGCAAACTGCTAATTCTGAGTACAGTGCCATCAAAACATAAACATAAACAGTGCCTCCCGAAAACAGTGATGCACCAACCCAGGAAATTTGAAACTGCGCTCTGAAATTCATGCCGGAAAACTGATGGAACCGGAATATTGATAGGCAACTTGTATAGTTTCAGGATTCACTTTTATCATAATTGACTCTATGCTTTATCTTGTGTTCATGGCTATTTCCTCCATTCTTTCCTTTACTCTCCTAAAATAGACAACTCAACACGTCTATTAGTTGATGCCAAGCTGCCAAAGGAAGAACTTGGCCGAACTTAAGTTAGGTTGTTCTGTTGACACTCTCCTTGTGACACATTGGGTAGAGATGTTAGCCAGTCCTAAGAACATTATTAATACAATGGAGTGCGTTCTTATAAGCAATAGGTCTGTAGTTTGAGGTTAAATTAGACTTCTAAAGGTAACGCATACGCTGTTTGATGGATAGTAATCAGTCAGGTGCGAGTAAGCGATGTTTTATTCTATTTTATAATTAGAGTAATGGTAATATCCTTATAACCTTTTTCTTTTAACCAGGCAGCTGATGCTATACTATACCTCCTAGTATTAAGACCTGAAATGTCTGTGCAGTTTTTACTTCCATTTCCTCAGTCTAAGTAATGTTAGCTACTGCTACTGTTTTTTTTTTCTTTTTTTCTCTCTCTCTAATCCTTTACCCGTTGCTGTGTATCATTCAAGTTTTAAGTCCACTTCTGCCTTTGACTGTCTACTCTGCTATTATTGATTATATTTTTATTATTATTATTATTAATATTTTATGCTAATCTAATGTTCTTTTCTGCCGAGTAAATCACATTTTTTAATATGAATTTACATGCATGTATGTATATGTATGTGTGTGTGTGTTTATGTATGATCTATCTTTTATTCTACCACACAGAAATATTTGAGTGAGAATACTTTTAAGATGATTGCATAATTATGAAGTGTGGTATTGAATCCTTTACATGTGAGGTTGTGTAGGTCAGGTCAGGTCAATGTTGATCCTCCATGACACAAGGCTTGGAAGATATTACAGGTTGACTATCAATAATCCAGCAATCAATATTCCGGTTCCATCAGTTTTCCAGTATGAATTTCAGAGCGCAGTTTTAAATTTCCTGGGTTGGCGCATCACTGTTTTCAGGAGGCGCTGTAACCAGAATTAGGTGTTTGCTCATGCTGGATTATTGATAGTCAACCTGTAGTGTAAGGCCTCTTTCACATGAGCGGTTTATTGCTGACGGTTTAGTGTTAATACTCCCGTAAGAGTGAATAGAATGTTACTCCGCAGTGGCAGACACTAGTGTGAAAAAGGCCTTAGTGAGCTTCCCTATACTAGTGAAGGACGCAAGGCTTGATCCATGCACACCGTTGCAAATTACCACCATGATTATATTTATGTTAGTGGTGTTCATATTGTACACAAGCTGCCATACCTACGCCAAATAACGGGCAGAGGCAGTCTAAACTAGCCTCCATAAGGCCTACTGGCGCCAACAGTTTATGATATAGAAAAAAGTTATTCATTATGCAGATGTTATAATTAAGAGAGATTTTTTGTAACCCGGTGTCTCAGTTTTTGATCATGTACATCATTATTAGTCATACAAAGTTTTGATAGCCAAATGATTTGTCAAATGTATATAGTCTTTTAATAAAATATTCATATAAACTCGGTGATACACAAGTTTTCAGTTAAATACAACATTGTGGTGTGTGTGACTATGCAATGTGGCTATGGATAGGGATGACGGGTGGGACGCATAAATATTGGATTATTCCAAGGGTGGAGGACAAGGAACTGCCTCGTGTAGGTCATCAACTGGCCTCTTGCAGTCTCCTCAATTCTTATGTTCAAACAAAAGTTGTCAAAAATAATGAATGAATATTGTTGCAGCCTTTGTTATAAAAAAATTTGGAAAGATCTATATTATTCTTGTGACACGTAAATGACTGTCTATTCCAGGTCACCGCAGCAAAACTTTATATTTCCTATCCAGATTACTATAGAGAGAAGTGAGACAGGAAGCTACAAGTGAATGAGAAAGGAGAGAATTTTGTCCAGTGGAAGCAGAGAGGCTGATGATGATGATAATGAAGTAAGTATATAGATTGATTTTATTCCTATGTGTGAAAATGAATATATATGTTTGATTCTGTGACAACATTATATGAAAAGTTTTCCTCCAAAGCCTCATAAGACATCCTTCCTTGCCGCCGTGAGTCACCCGTATTTCACACCATAATAATAATGGTGTTTAAAGTGTTATGTTCAGCTTTACGTGGCAGGAAAGGTGAGTGAGATCCTGTAGTACCTGTAGGGAAGGACGGCAGGGGTTGGCAGGGATTTATTACTAGGTGTGTGACAAGTAGGAGTTCTGAGGTCATTCTGAGGTTGTATTTAGCGCTAGTAAGATCCCACTTAGATTATGCAGCTCAGTTTTGGTCCCCTTATTATAGGAAAGATATAGGCTCCTTGGAGGCAGTCCAAACGATCATAGTTTATAATTATGAGCGATAATGGTTGTGCCTTGCAGACAGCGCTGTCAAATACGGTGTGCTGCAAGCACTGAATGGGTTTAAAAGACGGTTGGATCAGAGTATGGATAGGGATGACAGGTGGGATGGATAAATATTGGATTATTCCAAGGGTGGGGGACAAGGAGCTGCCTCGTGTGTGTGTGTGTGTGTGTATGTGTGTGTACGTGCGTGTGTGTGTGCGCGTGTCACTGTCAGCTGATCCAGGTAAACAAGGAAGAAGAGGAAGAGGCAATAATATAACGATGAGGTTCGAAGCAAGCCTTGAGAGGACACAAAAGTATTGATATTCATTTGATTACGTCGCTATAAAGTAAGTCAAAGTTAATTAACCATACTTATTATAGTTATATGTGTATACTATGTGTGTGTGTGTGTGTGTGTGTTATTAGACGAGCCATTACTATTACTACTAGTCAGCCACGTCCCTTATAGATGTATGTAGTAGGCATTGTAAGGCTTGACATAGTTAATATATTACAACATAGTACACGTCCACCTCTTCCTCCTTTTCTCTTCCTTGTAGCATGAGGTGGGCGTAGCATACGTGGGTGGGTAGTGGGTGTAGGAAGTGGGCGGGTGACAGGTGGCCATACATCCGGGACACACCAACACTACACACACCTCTTGGTTAGATGAGGAAATTAGTGAAGGTTTGTTCTTTAATATAACCAGTCATATGTATGTACAAGTTTTCGTGTCTGTTTGCCTATGTACGTAATTGTTTATGAGACCACCTCTTCGAAAAGTAAAGTTTAGTTTGGTTTGAACAAGGTTCTGTTATTTGTCAATGTAGGTTAAAGTTTGGTTAATTTAGGTTATGTTACGTTATGTTAATTTAGAAGATATCAAATGTTTTCTATGACCAAAAGGCGGGGATTGGACGAGGTGCAGACGCCATTTTCTTTCGTAACCACACGCCATTTTCTTTCGTAGCCACACGCCATTATGAAGATGTAAAAATTTACCTAACTTTGTGTTTCAGGTGTAATGACAAGTGTATCAAGAGTATTGAGCAAGAGCAGCCGCCTGTGTACCCTCACCTCACCCATTATGCATGTCAAGTGTAGAGGTGGCGCATACCCATTCACTAAGGACAAGGTAAAGGGAGGAGGCTGTATTCCATTACAATTGTATATCTATATGTATAAAGGTAAAGGTTAAGTAGGGGTACCCGCTGAGCTGTGGGCATTAATCTCCTGTCACATTGGCCTTTGAGCCTGTGGTGGAAATTAATCCGTTACCCCGGGACACAGGACCACTGTGACATCAGAGTTTCCACATTTTACCTTCCCCAGGTTTCCCTAAGTACCCATTTATCAACCAACCTGTTTGGGAGGATGGACAGCAGGGTGAACTGTGTGCCAACTGTCCTCGTCCGGGATCAAACTCGGGCCAGCAGATTCATAGTCAGACTTGCTAACCACTGGTTTATATTCACATTACCTGCAGGTTGTAAAAGTTGACCTATAGAGGAGTGATGGATCTATGAAGCCCATCCACTGTATTCTCTTTTACTTGTTTTGTGTGCAGGTGCAGCGAGCTGAGGTTCCCAATGGTAAAGTGGATTGGTGTGTCGAGTTTAAGGAGTACTCACCACCACACTACACGGCTCCACACATACTGGCTAAACCTGTCTATGCTGATCTGGAAATAGGGTAATGCTGCCTGTATTGACGTGATGATAGTGTGTATATTTTAAGCTAGGTTCAGTTTATCTTGTGCTTATTTTAACTTTTGTGTTTAGTTTATGAATTTTTGAGTATTTCTTATTCCCTGGAAAAGCATATTTGGTGTAGAAAATTTTTTTCTATATTTATGTCTTGGGGTTTAGCAAGCCTGGGATGTTTTCATTGAGTTTATGTATTATTAATGTTCATGGTATGGTCATGTATTTTTCTATCAGTCCTTTGGGAATACTAAAGTCTATTAGTATTACAAGGATTTTCTGTATTACTGCAAATATCACCATAATTCTGTCCCTCTCTGTGTTCGGGTAATATTTAGATAACATTACCGTCTTCTCCCGAGGTTAATACTTACATGTCAGATAGAATTAAGGTTGCAGAATATCATGCAATATATATATCAACTTCCGGAAACTTGTTATAGCAAAAAAAAAACAAGGTAAAAGGTTAGTAGGCTAATCTTATCTCCATATTATCCCTGTGTTCTGTTATGGGTTCAGATGGTGAGGTTTGAGTGTAGCATGACTGAAAAAACTCATGTTTTGCAGAACTCCAAAATTCAAGCCACAGTGGAATGCATTGGACGGCAGTGTGAGTCGATGTTCTCACAGTAAACCTTATGAGGTGGTGGACGGCTTCCCAAGGTGAGATATTGGACTCGGTTAATTTTACTTCATATTCAGTGTTTGGGATGTAGATGAATCATGATTCTTTGTTTTTCTAACAGGCTGATTTTTTTTATATACATGTCAGGTATAATGAAAAAAAATATACACCATAAGAATTACTGATTTTACTGTTGTCCTGTCACTGCCGACCACAAAAAATACTTGACATGATTAGTAGCAGTCCAGTGTAAAACTAGTGATTCTTAAGTTATAGCAGCCTCGTCAGTGCATTGATACACACATGTTGAGCACCAGGAATGTTTTTCAGGAATGTGTGTGGGCGGACAGGAGTGGCAGGCCGAGGAGCCTTGGGCCGATGGGGACCTAACCACGCTGCCGACCCTATTGTTACACGCTGGAAGGTGGACCAGGGCAAGAAAGTCATTCATGGTGGGTGGAATGATGTGTTTTGTAAAGTAAAGTGAAGGGCACACGCTGTAGCTGTGTGTGTGTGTGTGTGTGTGTGTGTGTTCATCTCCCATCACATTGACCTTTGAGTCTGTTTTGGTAATTAATCAGGGCCACTGTGACATCCCAGTTTCCACAGTTTACCTTCCCCAGGTTTCCCTAAGTACCCATTAATCTACCAACCCGTTTGTGAGGATGAACGGCTGGATGAGCTGTGCGCTGACTGCCTTTGTCCAGGGTCAAACTCAGGCCAGCAGATTCATAGTGAGACTTGCTAACCACTGCACCACTGAGGCACTGTGTTTTGTCAATTCATGTAATATATAAAGGATAGTTTAAGTTTATTTTATCATACACTACCTTGGTTGATTTACTACATAATTAAGGTGATGTGTGGTGGTGTAAGTAGGTTTTGCATTTGTAGTGATTCCTGCCTCAGGTTTATATAATCCCTATGAAGAAATTATAGAAGTTACAAGTAGGACGAAGATACATTCTGTGTTTGTATTGAGCCTCATAGTAAAGGAAGGATTAAGACCAAGGATTCAAGAGTGTTTGGGCAATGTTAGGTTACATTAGTGTTATGATGAGTCCCTCATTTTCATATCCTATTTACTTTTCATTGACAAAGTTCTCCTGTCTTAACCACAGTAAGCTCAGTCTAGATACTTGACTCTGTGTGTTCCTACAGCTTAGTAAAACTACTTAATATATAACTGTTGACTATATAACTGTTGACTATATAAAATATGTTTGATTGGCTTTCTGATTTCACAGTCCAGTCTCTGTTCCTTGTAACATTTTATTTCATGCTAAAACTGAACATTCATCATTCATTTTAGTGTGGAAAATGTGTTTATAAGAGATGGTAATTTCCAGATAAGACCGGTAAGCCCATCCTGCAGTTTGTTTGCATCCAGCGTCGAGACAGTAGTGATTGGGCAATCCCTGGAGGCATGGTGGACCCGGGGGAGCGCGTCACCACCACACTGCAGCGAGAGTTCCTGGAGGAGGCGTTAAACTCACTAGAAATGACCAAGAAACAAAAGGAAGAGAGTGAAAGGCAACTCAAGGAACTATTCAAAGCAGGTGAGAAGATTAAATATTTACTAGAGACAGTAGGAGAAATAGAAGCAGGGAGTGGAGCTCCATTTGACATTAAAGGTGTCTTGACACTCCCCTTTTGAAAGAGTTTAAGTCATAGGTTTGTTTGGCCTCAACCTCAATCACCTTTTGACTCATTAAGGAATGCATAAAGGTTCCATCATATCACAGATTTAACCACAACTACAATAAAAAGAAAAACATTACCACCACAACCAGATCCTTCTACTAGTTTATGACACTATCACTCTCACATTCCAGGCATTGAGATCTACTCCGGGTACGTGGACGACCCTCGCAACACTGACAATGCCTGGATGGAGACAGTCGCGTACAACTTCCACCAAGACGACCTCCTCGGAGCCTTGTATTCGGTGCAGCTACACGCCGGGGACGATGCCAAGGCTGTTAAGTGGCAGGACATTACCAGCACATTGAGTCTCTATGCCAGCCACGAACACATGATTGAGAAGGTAGCACACAGGCACAAAGCACACTGGTGAGGTGGGATGGATATGTATTAGATTATTCCAAGGGTGGGAGACAAGGAATTGCCTCGTGTAAGTCATCAACTGGCCTCTTGCAGTCTCCTTATGTTCTTATGTGAGTATATGAAGGTAGCTCACAGGCACAAAGCACACTGGTGAGTACAGAACCATTGTGTTGGTCTATGCTACTGGACCAACGCTTGCCCTCTATATTTACCTTATAAATAATAGAGTGCGGGTCAATGAATGTATCTTTATATATATTATTTTTTTCTGTTGTGTTGGTGTAAGAGGCTGACCCAACACTCACCCTCTATATTCATCTTATAAGTAATAGAAAAAGAGCTAGTGAATGAATGCATCTTTATATATATATTATATTTTTCCGTTGTTAGAATATTTTCTTCTGATTTAGTACTCGTATATGGGTTTATATTCTTAAGTGAAAGGTGTTATTCATTTAAGTATTATGCACATTTAGGGTACATCATAATTTCATAATAGCCATATCAATATTCATTATAAAAAAAACATCATCATCTTGAGATGAACACAAACCCTTTTCAAGTTTTTTTTTCTCTCTCTCTCTCTCTCTCTCTCTCTCTCTCTCTCTCTCTCTCTCTCTCTCTCTCTCTCTCTCTCTCTCTCTCTCTCTCTCTCTCTCTCCCTTCCTATATCATTAACTGTTGGCACCAGTAGGCATATGGAGGCACAGATGGACTTAATTCGCCTGTTATTTGGCGTAGGTTTTAGAATTTTTATAGTGACGCCTCGAATGATTAAGTTCTCACTTGAATATGTTAAGAACGAGTGAGGCTTATTACTGTTACAGCCTCAGATGCATATTAACGTTGTAAGTCCCGTCTGAGGACAGTATGGCAGCAATTTGAGTAGTCTTTGGCCACTCGGCGGTGATATCAAATATTGAAAAGTGGTCAGTGGATATCGGGGATTCGAACCCGGGACCCTAGGCTCCCATGCCCGAATGCTGACCACTGCACCATGTCATGTATGTACAAGTGATTAGTACCTGTCAACTACCTCATCTATTAATGTTGTACACAGGTAAAGCATTTCAAAGCCAGCTGGATTATTAGGCTAATTTATTTATTTGAAATTAAAATATGGAAAGTTTTGATCAATACATATATGAGTTATAAATAGAGCCAAGTGACTGTAGTGAGCATTAATGACAAGACAATGTCAGTGTTAATGATTGGCAACTCAACAACTTGTCACCAAGGAAGTGTTGATGCCCAATCACTTTGTATGTGTGATGTCATTGATACAGTCTCATATTTTGTTCTAAATACTTAATTGTCAGGCAGGGAAACACTCAGAAATAGTAAAGGAAGTAGGCTTAATGGAGGCCTTAGATGGTCGGTCTCCGCCTGTTAGTAGCACAGGTTAGATTATTTATAGTGACACCTCGTTTCTTTATTGAGACTCCTGCTGGCCACGAAAACTCCTTGATGCATGTAACTTTACAGTCTCGTTGAGGATAGTGTTATGGCAGCATGTGGGTGATCTTTGGCCATTCCAAGGTATTACCAAAGAAAAGTGGCCAGCACATCAGGGATTCAAACTTGTGACTCTGAGCTGGTATACCCCCACGCTAGCCACTGCCTCCCCAAATATATTAATATATACTTATGTAATGCAATGCCTGTTTTTCGGCATCCCTCATTGCAATGCTACTCTTTTCCTGTTCATAAATAGTGCCATGCTGCTTGCCATGATGCGTCTGTGATTCAAGTCTATTCAAAGGAGTGCAACCGAAACATTTAATTTTCAGTTGTGAACACTCGTAAAATTGAAGACTAATTTTTAGAATCATAAAAGCATATGAATAAATCACGTCATGAATATTGTTACTCATTCATCACCGTGATTCACATTTTTTATTCACACATTACCTTATAGATGTACAACTCTACGTCCTTATGATGGGATGAAATAGAATACCAATACCAGTTCTGGACACATTTTATTTAACATGCATATTGTCAGTTTCATTAAACACTACTAAATAATTTCTTACCAAATACTGTTAATAATTATCTTGTATGTTTACTAATTTTCAAAGGTTTACAAATACTGTTGAGACCTTATTTTTTTATCATTATTATTTCCAACATGCTGGAAATGAAAGTACACAATACTAACAAAGTACATTGAGTTTCATGAACAAAATATTGATGAATTACTTCTTGCATGTGCACTGCCCTTCCCTAAATAATGTAAGAATGAATTGCACCATTGCACTAATCCATTACCACGTCATTGCAACACAAAACATAATACTATCTCGGTGTCCTTACATCCTTGGTGCTGTATTATAACTAGTGATTTAGTAAAACCTTTCTCTACTCACTGTGATCAATGTGAAGGCCTTGTTGGATGTGCTCATGGCAGAGGAACACCTTATGGGATTTAGTAATGAAACCTTGGCTTGGCTTACTCTAGAATCTCAAACTTTTCATTAAAATTGCAAAGTAAAGAGAAAGACAAGAAACCCCAGAAAGACAGTTATCTGATGATTTTTTTGGAAGGAGACTGACTCCCCTTACAACAATAAAGGACTCATTACACGCTCAGGCGGTCTGTCTGGCCGCCTGAGCAAACCAGGACTGTTCAGGCAAAACTGAGCATGTATGGGAGGTTGAGGCAGCCTGCACAGGCCACACACGCTCCCATACACTCGCCAGTTTTGCCTGAACAGTCCTGGTTCAGCTGCCTGAGCGTGTAATGAGCACTTAACATACCTCCCCCTTACCCTTCCTCATTACCTTACACTTACACCCTCAACTCTCTCCTTCCTCACCACTTTACACTTACACCGTCAACTCTCCTCCGTACAGATGCGTTACAATTAAATTAGAGAAATTTTGGACTATATTTTATCTATTTAGAATCGTGTTGATCTTTTTTTTGCTTCAGATCTAATGAATTTAATTATGTTTTGTGCACAAAGTTTAGATAAACAATCATCTGGGGTCCAGGAATGGATGACACTATTTTACATTGAATTCTAAGGAAAAATGGTTTTTAGTTTAAGAACATTTCAGTTTGATAACCGAGGTTCCATTGTATTTTTATCCCTCGTGTTAAAACACTGAATTGTGAATTTGAAATATACTTAAATAGTGATTGCACTGTATAATAAAGAAAGACAAAGTGATCAATTGTTACCAAAGACTTAATGCTTACGACTACAAAAGTAAGTGAAAAGTCACTCTTAAAGACATGAAAAGATTCTGACAGAAGAGAAGTGTTCATACAACTGTTCAATTGTGACTAGAGTACAGAAGTTTTAAAACATATTTAGTACTGGTATAAAAAGCTTAAGGTAATTAATATATACCAAACATGATACACACAGTCATATACACACTGTACACATTAATGTTACAGAGTTACAGTACAAAATTAATACTTAACTAATATGCAATTTGTAAAGACTTGTTGGAGTCTGTTGTACCGAGGAAGCCCTTTTGGGTTTTGGGAATGTTTTCTGCATACTACCAACCATATTCTTTAGAAATAAAGGCACAAAGAAGTTGTCCTACACTACTACACTAATCAGAATTACACTCATAACTGTTTGCTAACCTCCACAAAACAGTAATTGGTGTGACATACAAACAAGAAAAGATAACTATAATAAGGCAGATGAAAGGCTGTTACTCTTTTATCTTGCCTTTGAGATTCTAAGAAAATAAATATCAAAGGACATTTTTCTTAGTCTGAACAACACTGAGAAACATTCATCTTACTTATGCCAGTTTAAAAGGAAATATATATTCTTGTTTGTTATAAAAAAAGGTTCACATAACCATTCATCATATTATGTTATGTTATGTTATGTCTGCTGGTTTGACAATGTTGTTAGTCTGTCCAAACAGCATCTTGTGTAGGAATTAAATATAATTTTGAGCACTTTGTGATTGTGATAAACATTGATCCAATTCATCCAAGTAACACCTGACTTATACGATACATTTTTTAAACTGAAAAAAAGAGTTTTACTGCTTTAATGTATAGAAAATATTAAAAGAAAATCTAAGCTATTAAAAAACATAACCATTAATTTCTTTTCACGTTTTTCACAACTGTAAGTTCTCCCTGAGGAATACTGACGGCAAAAGTAACCAACAAAACAACCTCATTACCGGTATCAGGCTATCATAAAAACTGAACCCTTCAAGTAACTCCAGTTGAACATAACCATGTATTGATAATTTGTGTATCATAGAGATCGTCCACAATCCTACATGCATATCTGGTCAAATCTTATTCAGCTTAATTTATTCTACAACAGACAACATCAAGCATACGTGAGTTTTCCATCCCATTGGGGTTAGACATCAATTTTAATACTCATTGATCTCCTCAAGTCCCTTAAGTTCTAGTGATGAACAACAAATACGCTGAAGAAATTGAAGTATTATCTATCAATAGTCTCTAACTCTTCACTCTCAAGATCACCAAACCACCTCAAAATAGTGTATACGTATAAGTACTATTTGAAAATATACAAAATGTTTTGATCAGTCATGCTGTACAACACTTAGAATCCACTCACTCAACACCAGACCACCTTCCAATCAACTCAAACACTCATTCATCATCATCATCATTACCACTAAACCATCATCCACTTTGCAACTAAACAGGACAGGTTCATGCTTCTGAAAACGAGGCTGACGCGTGGTGTTGGTAACATGACTACTTGTCCTTACACACACCTAGTCACAGCAATCCATGGCAAGATATTATGACAGTTACTTGAAGTGAAGTCCCCAAACACCTGTGCTCACAACAGCTACTACTACGGCATGCTCAGGACAATGTAGTGAGGCAGTGTTTTATGAAATGTTCTGCAGCTGTCTAATTGTCAATCAGCATGTACAGTGATGCCTAATCTCTGGACTAACTGAATGTGAGCATCTGATTACCATAAGGCTGATAGGCATTACTACATAGGATATCAATTCTTGTGATGTGGAACTAAGGAAGACTTGAGGAGAAACAAATATATTTTCACTTGAGGTTAAAAATGGAAAAGTTTACATCATCTGGAAAACTTGCCACTTCATTGATTAAAATGATTTGTTCTATTTGTGTTCCTTCAAAGGATTATAGTGTCATTATATATCACTGAATCTAACCTCTCATACACCTAACATCTAAATAGACGGTGATTATCATATCACAAACTGGTACCAAAAGGATTAAGTAACCTTTGCTTTTACATCACAACCTACGACACTTAAATCGCGAAAATGAAAAAGATTAGTCCTAAAATTGAATGTGATTGAATATATGGAATGTAAAATTAACTTACTTGCAAACCTTAAAAGAAAGTTTACGAATCATTCAACAAACTCCTGAATAATTGGAATGTAAAATCAACTTGCAAACCTTAAAAGAAAGTTTACAATGCATTCAACAAAATCATATCACATTAAAATACTACAACATTCATACAAATACAATACCCAAGTTGTGCCATAACACAAAATAAATAAATTTCCACAATGTTTATGGAATATTTTTGATTATTTTAAAATTACACCAATATATAAATGGTTTTGTGCATACAGTTGTCTCTTGGCACTGGATAATCTCTTCTTTGTTTTGTGTTTAATAATCATTCCTTCCATATGTGTACTATTCTACACACACCACACACACACACACACACACACACACACACCACACACACACACACATGCTTGGTAGCTCAGTGGTAAAGTCTAGGCCTGTCACTCAGCAGGCTGAGATTCATGCCTCGCTCAAGGTGCGCACACACACACACACACACACACACACACACACACACACTGCTTGGTAGTTCAGTGGTAAAGTCTAGGCCTGTCACTCGGCAGGCTGAGATTCACGCCTCGCTCAAGGTGTACACACACACACACACACTAAAACACACACATACACACAGTAATACAGTTTCCAAGAGGCTATAAAACACCGACACTGGTTCTTGCTCAGTCCTGGAATTCTAGATGAGGAGAATAAGGTTCATACTGGAATGATGGGTACAGTGAGAACAGGAGGTGAGGCATGACATCCTCCTCTACTAACTGGCGCAGATTGACTTCTAAATCCTGGAATGACGGCCGTTCATCCATGTCGTGCTGCCAACAGTTGAGCATCAGCTGATACAACTCATCACCAACATACTGGGGCTGAGGGAGGCGCAGACCACGCATCACCCGCCCGGCAACCTCATCCGTCCGCACGTCTGAGTAAGGAGTTCCACCCAGAGTACTCACCTCCCACATCAGGCACCCGAAGGACCACATGTCACTCTTAGTTGTGGATACCTTGCTGCGTAAAGTCTCGACAGCGTGCCATCGCCGGTAATCTGGCACATACAGATCATTGTGGTAGTGGATGAGGCCAAAACCTGTTATTTTAGGGCGGGTGCCGTCCACTACTACCACATTGCGGGCACACAGCTGGCCGTGAGTGACTCCGAGAGCAGTAAGGTGACTCATGCCTTGGGCTACACCTATCAGGAGTTCAATTGCCTGGAAAATAAAAATACGTTTTATTACACACAATCTTTGATGAGTGAATATTTATTACTCTGTGTTTTAAGACGAATGTCAGGCTGAGTATATGAATGTATTATAATGAATTTTTATATCACTTGACTTGTATATTATTATTATATGTGAAATGAGTGTAATAATCCCACCCATTACAAGCAGTGAGTATCAAATATGATCAAATACAGTAAACTCCCACATAATAGTTATCCACACCTAATACTGTTGACCAAATACCAGGAAAAACTAGTACTTTAATTCCAAAGCAAATCCATGTGACCTTGAGTTATGTTTCAAGAGTCACTCATTGTTGTTGTTATGATAGAAGGTCACATGCCAGTGTTATAACTCTTAAACCCGTCTATGATAAATTACCATCTCATGCTAACTAAGTAAACTGTGTAATAATATGATGTACAATGACGGTATTACTAAAAACACGGGATAGAGTGTTCTTTATAAAAATTAAAACAAAATTGACTTGATGTTTTAAGAGAGTAATTATGAGTTATTGTTACAAAGTCAAGGGAGAGTAGACACACGTTACTTTTTTTACATTCAAAGGGTACTGGCTAAGGGACTTATTATAAATATCACTGGATAACACAACAATTAGTGCTGATTTAGGTGTAGGAAAACTAACGTCAAAATCAACATGAAACTAAACAAATACACTTAACAGTAATCTCTCATTATTTGGGTCTGAATCATAATACAGGCAAATATACCTCATCCCAACATGCTTTCACCATTGTTAGTACATAAAACATATTGACAATGATCTTTACAGGTGAAATTTGTGACTGTTTTAGGTCAATTACACATTACAGGTCGCCTATCAATATTCCGGTTCCATCAGTTTTCCGGCATGAATTTCAGAGCGCAGTTTCAAATCTCCTGAGTAGGCACATCACTGTTTTCTGGAGGCACTGTTTATGTTTATGTTTTGATGGCGCTGTACCCAGAATTAGGTGTTTGCTCATGCCGGATTATTGATAGTCAACCTGTAGTAGTAAATTCATATTATCTGGTATATCTGAATCCTAACAGGCGTGGATAAGTTTACATGTGAGTTTACAGTATTTAGCAGTGAAGTGACAGTGATTTCCAAGGTGCTCTTCAGTGCCATGACTTGTGTGGGCAGTCAGTTATGAGATGCCTTCAGTCAGTGAGTTAAGAGTGGCAGGAGTGAGACAGTGTGACAAAACAAAGAAGTAGCAAGCTTAAGAGGGAAGCAATGTTACTGTTCTTCAATAACAATACAATGAACATAAGTATTAACAAGGTTCTGTACAAAAAATATTACATCACACACAACCTCACCTCAAAGGAAGTCTAATGATGATGATGATGATGTCATTAGAAACAATAAATAAATATATAGAAATTTCATCTTGGGATTGATAAATAATGATTCCTTTTTTTATGACTTACTAGTGGAATATTTTTATTATATATAATTAAAAGGGTACTGGCTAAGGGACACCAAAAATACGTGAAAATATAAAATTCCGCTTGCCCCCAGACCCTATAAAGAGGACTGAATAAACAAACATAATAATGAATCAAATATTAGTGTTAATTTAAAGATGCTTGGTAATGTAAATTGGTCACCATGCGGACTCACTCACCATCTCACCAATCCATTCTGAAAGCCTAATGAGGTGACGGTTTTGAGTCATTTTACCCATCTCTAAAGGCTTCCAGGTTTAATTTCCACAACTCCAAGTAATCAGTAGGTTAATATATATACAAGTTATGTCTCCTGTATGATTTTCCATTGCCACAAGATTAAAACTTTCTCCCTTGCAAACCATCTTGGCTTCTTCCTATACTGTTGTTCCCTAATGCATACACATAAACATTGTATTCCTATCAAAACATCTCATCCAACTTAACTTAAAAGGTTTGCTGATTGCTTCAAGATAATCTGTAATACTCAAAAACATGTCAATACATATTAATGGTCCTCTTTCTCGATGCTACTAATTTTGGAACGGTCAACGATTTTCTATACTCTATATTGACCACCTAACTGCAGTGAAAGTAATGAGGCTTTACGATAAATCACGACAAACTAAGAACTGCACTTCATTCCTGCGAACCTAACCACACACACACACACACACATATCTCTATCTTATGTGACAAGTTTAAGTGATGTTACACCCCAGAAACAGTGATGCAGAAATCCCGGCAAACATCTCCTGAGTAGTTAGTTGTCAACATTCACACAACTTTCTTAGCATGCAAACTTTGAGCCCAGTACGGCATCGTTAATCTGATAACCTTTCATTAGCTACTTGTAAAGGAAAGTGTGGGTTGTATTTATATTGCATCCAGTTTCTTGTCAACGCACATCACAGTTTTCCTTCATAAATGATGTAGATAATATGAGGGAACACATTAGGGTTAATACATACTGTAGCATAATTTTTGAGAGTTATAGTCAATGTGTGTATGTATGTATGTACAAAAAGCAAAAAAAATGATAAATGAGAAGCAGGTGCTACGTTCAAATAATTCCAATAAAGTTAAAACGAAAAGGTGCATTGAAAGTGACCAAGGGCTGAGTGACACAACATTACAACCACTCCAATGTACAACAGCAGACAGACTTTTAATCATTACTTGTTAGATGACATATTAGCAATGATCTTAGAATAATTACATCAATGCTAGTCATCTATAAAAGTGTCTACCTTATACCAATTAACACCAGTCAGATAACTATGACCTACTGCAGTATAACAAGCACTCCTGTAATGACCCAAGGCAACTTGACCTGACCTTCCCACCTCTGCCTCCGCCCCTAACCCTCGCCCTCCACCTGGGTGCTTCACAACAGACATAAGCATTGTGTTACTTGTTTTAGTAATGGTGGTACCTGTGTTGCTGTGACTGAACCGGTCTCCAGGAGTTCCTAGTAGGAGTCAAAGATCAGTACCTTTTAACACAACATAATGAAGACACACTTTCCTCAATTTTATTCCATACACAATTCACTGAAAAATAAGCCTATGAATTCTATGTATAGTTGGACACCTTTTAACACAACAAAATGGAGACACACTTTCTTCAATCTCATTCAATACACATCTCACTGAAAAATAGGTCTATAAATGCTATGAGTTACAATTAGGTGTATAATTCTATGTATAACTTGGACCATTGAGGGAGTATCACATGGAAACTGGACATCACTGCCATATTGAAAGCCAGACCATCATGTATAGAACACACGTCCATCTTTACCTCCTTGATAACTACCAGCTTTGTAAACAGATTGGACAAGTTACATGACTTTTACTTTAATAAACCATCCACCTATCTATCTATCTACATACCTGACATATATCCTATTTAGAGGGAACATTTTAAGGGTTGAGGGAAAACTTCATCTTCCTTCCCCTCTACACAAGGTTTAATATGAGAAAATATACATAGGGCATTCACCCAAACACCTTCTCTATTCCTATTACTGGCCTTGGGTAAAATAGAGAAAAGGTTAGCCTACTAATTTTGAGGTTCTAAGCTAAAATAACCTAACCCTAACCCCAACCTAACCAAACCCTGTGTGGCTGTAACCAGATATCTGACATGTAAGTATTACCCTCGGGAGAAGACACTAATGTTATCTCCATATTATCCGTGGCCTCTAATGACACAGAATACGATGATAACTCTTCCGGCCTGGCTGATGATATGCTATCAGACCGGGACTCCTTATCACAAGGGAATAATGAACAGCAGCTGGACAACTCTTAGTGGAATAGGAGGATGGATTGCTAGACTACATGACAGGGAGTAAGGGAGATGAGAGAATTATAGCATGGTAGGAGGGAATGGGAATGTAAGGGTAAGAATAAATGGTGATTCTTCTGCTATGACCATTACCTGCGAGAATACTTTGGGGATAGGCATCAGTTATAGATAAATAGAGAGGTAATAATAGCAAAGACTTGTGTTCTTATACAGGTTGACTATCAATAATCCGGCAATCAGTATTCCGGTTCCATCAGTTTCCCGGCATGAATTTCAGAGCGCAGGTTTCAAATATCCCAAGTTGGTGCATCACTGTTTTCGGGAGGCACTGTTTAAGTAGATGTTTTGATGGCGCTGTACCCAGAATTAGGTGTTTGCTCATGTCGGATTATTGATAGTCAACCTGTAACTGTATCCATCCTCAGTAAACCATCTTTCTATCTCCACCACCATCACCACCTCAGCCGTACTCTCACCTGCGTCTCCAAGAGTGTAGAGAATCGGCGGTTTTTCTCAGCATAGACTGGATAGTGTTGGACGGCACGGCTCTCCACTAACTGTGTCTTCAAGGTGGATGTCTCGTACTCAAAGGCCACAGAGATCACGTTGAACTCCTCCATCAGACCCACTAAGCCTACTACATGAGGGTGGGTGGCGATGCGCACATGGGCGTCAAATTCTCGCAGCATCAGAGACTTGCGGTTTCCTCCCAAACTGTCGTCTTCTATCCTCTGTACTAATACGTTCCTCTGGTTCCCTTTGTTGATCACCACACCCTGAAGAACAACAACACATAAGAACAGAAGAAAATAATTGTGCTGCAAAAGGCCAGTTGACCTACACAAGGCAGCTTCTGTGTACCTAACACTTACCTAATGTTTTCTTCATCTATAGATATGTCCAACCTTTTCTTACAAGTATCTACTGTCCCGACACTTACCCCCCCCCCAACACACACACACACACACACACACTACCCTATTAGTAAACAGATTTTGACCTATATCTTTCCTGTATCTGAACTTGTCTAGCTTGAAACCATTTGTTCATGTTCTTACTTTCTCTTTGACTATGAAAAACCTTACCTATGTTCCCTTTGTTGAAACCCTTGACCCATTGAAACACTTCTATCACATCTCCCCTTACTTGCAAACACACCCTCATTATTTATTATTATTTATCATAGCAGGATAAAAATTAATTATCAACCCTTTTAACACTCTTAGATTTCTTTCATTAAGCAGGATATTGGTGAAGCCTTAACCTAAGAAACAAAAAACTCAAAAATAGAAAAGATTGTGTGTGTGTGTGTGTGTGTGTGAGAGAGAGAGACAGTGAGAGATAGGAGATAGAGATGCCTCACCTTCCTCACGTCTCCAAACTTGCCGGCACCAATATCTCCCACCACATTGAGTCCCTGGTGAGGTATGATCCACACTTTTTCCTTCAGTTGACGGTAGTGGTCGGCGGGCGTAGTCTCCTCATCTACATAGTGCGCTGCCACACTATAACCATTCTCAAGGTCCTGGTTGGGCTGCTGGGCGTGTATAGCAAGTTCCTGATTCTCCGATGACCTGCGATTCTTGTTCACAATTATTCTCATAGCAACGTAAACTATGATAGAAGCAAGGAGAAGGAAACCGAATATGCCTATAGCTATGGATAGGCCTAGTATGACCTTCTGGTTCTGTTCCAGCTGGATGCTTGTTGGAGAATCGCCGGAACCTGAGGAGTCATGAAGTATAGAGTTCTTGTGTTGCTCGTGTCCGTGGGTTGAGTAAGCCGTCTGTGTGTGATTTAACGTACTCACAACACCCAGAATAACATGGTAATGGAGCCCACGTTGCAAGGGAGCATTGTAGTACCTCCCATAGTGCTTACCATCACCCACTTTAAACACATTCACAAACTGGTCCCGAGGCAGCTGGGCAGCAATGTAGAAGGGAAGGTTGTTTGATGTTGCCGAGAAGTAGTCGTCCAGTAACTCCGGTTGTAACTCAGCGCTTACTGTCTCATCTTTCACCACTACTTGATAGGCTGTTACGGGCCCGGTGGTGGCTATGACAGGCTCCAGCTGGACTGTCATGGTGGTAGCCGTGCTGTTGATGACCTGAGGGGTGGCAGGGGTCTCAGGCTTACCAACCTTAGTCCACATTTCCCTGGTAATAGCATCCCCCTTTCCCTGAGGTGACGCAGCCCTCACCTCCACACTGTACTTGGTCCCTGGCTGTACATCTCTCAGTGAGGCCGAGTGTGTGTGAGTTGAAAATATCCAACTTCTCGTCACAAGTTGATCTCTTTCACTGTAGGAGAAGAGAGGCTTGAGGGTGACAAAATACTGCAATATTTTCGGCAGTCCCTTAGCAGGTGACTCCCATGTAATATGCAAGGTGGATGGATCACTGTCTACTTGTGTTAAGGAGAGAGGAGGACCTAGAATGCCGTGTCTCGTCTCATACACACTCATCGCTCCCTCACCACCACAGAGGTAACCATTTTCAGCAGAACAGTAGATATCACACCCATTTGAACCACTGATGCTTAAAATATTTCCACATAGACAGCTTGTGCCGTTCAGTAATCCAGCATATCTCATGTCCATTGATTTACACTCAGCGACACAGCCGGTTACACTTGTGCCGCTAGTAGTGTTCTGCGAGTGATAGGTAAAGTCTAATCCTTCTATGTCTTCCGTGTAGCATCCAATAGGCACAGCGTTCTGAGCTGCAGCGCTGACACTCAAACATACTAGTGCTTTCACCACCAACACAAGCCATCTAGCTGTGATTTCCCCCATCTGAAACACATGAAAAATTAGTTAACTTCGAAAAACATTTAGATAGATAGAGATAAATAACAAAAACGCATCTTACATATAGAAAAATGAGATGACTAAGAAAAACATATAAATAGATAGATAGATAACAAAAGCACATCTTAAATAGGTGTATTCTAATAGCTAAATCGGCAAGAAAACTATATTTAGGGTGATAAGAATTACAACATAAGGTTAGTGAATAGCTAAGTCTGACTCAAGGCATTTCTTCATAAGCTAAACATTGCATAAATATTTCATGTCAGCATCTATATCGGACAACTAAATGATGGTACCAGACTGATAAAAAAAAAAAAAAATTTAATAAAAAATAAAAATAAAAAATAAAATAAAAAGTGAAGCCTCTAGTGAAGCCAATTGATATGTTTTATTGGGCTGGAGGCTTCTTGATGTCAGCCAGGAACTTATTTCGCATTATATTGTCAAATTATCATAAAATAGGAAGATAAATGGTTCCAAGACAAAGTAAAACCCACAAGGGCGTCTAGTAGAGACTAGCTGACAGGGGTAATATTATAAGAACATAAGAATTGAGGAGACTGCAAGAGGCCAGTTGATGACCTACACGAGGCAGTTCCTTGTTTCCCACCCTTGGAATAATCCAATATTTATCCATCCCACCTGTCATCCCTATCCATACCTGTCATCCCTATCCAGCACCTGTCATCCCTAGCCAATATCCTATATGGAGATAACATTAGCGTGTTCTCCCGAGGTTAATACTTACATGTCAGATAGAATTAAGATTGCAAAATACCATGCAATATATATCAACTTCCGGAAACTTGTTAAAGCAAAAACAAACTAATGTTATCCCCATAGTATTCGCGGACATGACTCAATAGCCAGACTGACAGTGACAGACACAGACACACACACACACACGCCCCCCTCAGCATCACAATAAATACCTTCAATAACACCTAAAACAAACACTACTTAGCCCCTCAAACAACAAGTAACCCTATCACCTTACCTACCTATCCTTTTTTCATAATGACAAAAATACGCAACAATTTCGTGAATCACCACTTCCTTCCGCCCAGAGTAAGATGCTGCGGACAAGACATTGTAAAACTATAATACAACTAGTCTTTAGAACGTGTCCTCTTACTGATCAGGCTTTATCTAGTATTGTGTGCGTGTCCTTAACATGCTTTGGTGTGTCTACTGTCTAGTAAGCCCGTCTCAAGCCATAAGAAGCCACCAGCCTACCGTAGCATAACGTTACATACAGTACAGAGAAACTTATGCTATACTCCTAACGCAACTACCTCCCTCATTACACTATACGTTCACCACCTTCCTTCTAGCACACCTAAGTAATAATAAGAAGGGTCTGCTTACCTTGTATCTGGTGTGTTAGGTTCACATCCTTACACCTGCCTCTGTGTTGACTGTTGGTGTTGAAGCCACACCTGCCCTGCCTTCTACTCTTCCTCTTGTGACCTGTTACGCTGTATATCGCCTCCCTCTATCTACTTTTCTATCCTTCTCCTCCTCTATCCTTCCATTAGACATGAATAGGATGAAGGGGCAATATATAGGATGATTTTCACTGATGTTAATAGTCCTTTCTTTTCAATTACGGTGATTTTCTTTGCGTTTTATCCTCGCCTGTGTAGGAAAGTTTAGTTTAGTCTGTCCTACAAAAACAACGTTGCTAACAACCTTAACCTATATATCAACAACATACTATATATATTACCTCCTTGTATTATTAAGATGATTAACTATAAACTATATTAAAGTTTGCATACGTTGATCTTTACCTTAATCTGATTGGCCCTTAGTTTCTCCAAAATTCTCTCTATTTTACTAATTATTGGGATATCCAGGCAAATATTCACAACATTAATACAATCATCTAACTTTAAATAATGTATCACATCGTAAAATATATAAACTATCCTGGTTATTGATTTTATAAGGGACTATTTTCTAATGGATCAACACCCAAAATTTTGAGTTCTTATTGAGAAAAAGAGAGCTTTAACCGGTCACAGAAGAAGAAGAAGAAGCGGCCAGAATAGAATATTTGTCAATAAGGAATAATAATTATTGTTAATACTGGGAAGGAGAGGAAAGAAGGCGAGGGGTGGGCGGGGTTGGGGAGTGGCTCAGTTGGGAAGGCGAGGGAGAGGATTGAAGGTGAGGGTCGGCAGGGTCGGGCAGGCGATGGAGAGGGGCTCAGATGGGAAGGGGAGGGAGAGGATTGGAAACGATGGGTTGGCCAAAGCCGTCTCTCACATAGAGACGGCTTTGGGTTGGCTGGGTCGGGCAGTTGACGAGGACTGAGGAGGGGCTCAGATGGGAAGGCGAGGGAGAGGATAGGACGTGTATGCGGGAGAGAGGCACTGATGGGGGAGGAGCTATTCACACACACAGCGTGAATAATACCTAAACGTGACTTATAATGGCAGAGTTGGGGCATGAAACAGGAAGGGATATGTAAGTTTTATCATATAAGAAGGCTGAGAGGTATGCAATAACTTCCTAAGCGTATAATAACACGAGATGTAAATGATGGAGTTTAGTTCATTTTTATTACACACACACACACACACACACACACACACACTTTTTATAGAACATTAGGTGTGGTTCCCTCATGAGGGAGATACCATGCAATGGACTTATTTTCATCATTATTGTTAGGACATTATTAATGATCGCCAAGTCCCAAGTGAATGTTGATCTGCCATTCATGTTTCTGGAGTAAGAGTTAATTAACACTACTAATATACGGTCACGTGTACGTCTATCCACAAGGTTGTCTACACATGAGTCTAGCCCTACATGAGTGTGTCAATGACCTACATGGCACGTGTAATCTTGGCCTATCAGTGGACTGAAGGATGAACTCTCTGTACTTACACTCTCACACTCTCACGTTACCTTGCACCTTTAGAGGAATATTACACCTGTTATTGGTATAGTCTATTATATTGTATTTTATTATCAAATGTGTGTTTCTATTTTCTATTTCATATTAAGTCACGAGAGAACATAGAATGAAGGGAAATTATTACTATTAATCTCACGTCTTCATCGGATTCCAATCAATGTATGAGTTTGAGAGTTATGGTGATTCAGCAATAAAGAAAGAAATCACCATGAATTAAACTTTTCCCTGACTATATATGAGTTACAAAGTGTCATGATGGTAGAAATAGTTAGTAAAAATAGTTTAGAGTTATGATTCCAATTTCCATTCAACGCAGACGTTTGCGAGTTGTAGTGATTCAGCAATAAAACAAAGAAATCACCATGAATTAAGCTTTTCTTTATACTTTATAGGAGTTACAAAGGTTCATGATGTAGCAATAATTAGTAGAAATAGTTTATAAGTCTTGTGATCACGTGAACACAGTGTGATGTAAACACAGATCACGTGCTCTTATAATGGCTTTGACTTGTACACATCAACACACAAAGCTCTAACTAGAACCTCACTACCGCTACCCAGAAAACATAAAGATATAATAACTTCAAAAATGAAGTATGATAATCAATGAGTAGGAAGCATATATCAGAATCTATCTCATAAAAGAAGTTGTCCTTGAAATATGCTCAACATAGCAGACGGACAGTTGCCAAGAGGGTCTGTGGGAAGGGCGGGAGGAAGGGGAGGAGAGGAGAGGGGAGGAGGTGAAGGGCAGCTGTGTTAGTCTGAGTGCCAGTAGTGGTGGTTGTGTCGCCTCCACTCGTGTGTTCACATCTACCATGAGGAGCTAACATTAAATTCCTCGGCACATAAAGCCTATATTCTCCTCATCTACAGCTGTTCCTTGCACTCATCACCATCACCACCACCATGGCAGTCAATATGTATTATTCTTCGGAAAGTTCAGACAGTGAAAATACTGCAGAGAGTTTCAGCCTCGATTTTTCTTATCTAATGCTGGATTCTGATTCCTTAGTGGTGCACCTCAGAAACAGCATCAGCGAACAACACATGCAACAAAAATGTGCGTTGTTGAAAAATTTTTCCGAAACCAAAGATGCTTATAGTGAAAGAAGAAGAGGAAAAGGAGGAAGGGATGGAGATGAACAGGACGAAGAGGTTTTAACAGACAGCATACAAGATACAGTCACTCAGAAATTACTACTCCAACACAATATGCTGCTGACATTACCCTTTGAAATCACCAGGTTCTCAAGTCTAACCAGTCTCGATCTCTCCAATAATAACCTAACTCACGTCAATGACTTCCTACTACAGCTACCAGAGTTACAATCCTTATACCTTAAGAATAATAACTTAGCTGACGATGGATTACCTAAGGACCTCTGCACTCTTACCAAGCTCAGAGAATTGAATTTAAGTGGAAATAAATTAACTAGAGTTCTACCGCAGCTGTGTGAAATTGTTGGGTTGAGGTATCTCTATCTTGGTGGGAATCAGATCACCGAAATTCTACCGGAGATTAAAGCATTGCAAAGGTAAAGTGTGTGTTAAGGATAAGGATAACTTGTGCATTGATATTTCAGTAGAGGATTATTAGGGAGATGTAAAGCTCTAATTTCAGGGCATTAACTATTTTGTTTGGTAAATCTTACTAATAGCGGCTCCTCACGGATCACCAAAAATATTGACGTAGAGATTATGTTTAAAGTGTAATAATTTGTGCATTAATATTTTAATAGAAGATTATTAGGGAGATATAAGGCTCGCACAGAAGCACTAAAGGTTACTAAAGGCATCATCCCACCTAACAGGAGTAAAAAACAGCAATTCAGGCACACTTAATGAACATGATATTTATAATTATATAAAAGATAAACCTTAAAAGCACCACAGATATCCAGTAACATAGGAGTGCAATTTTGTAAGGCAGTGTTCTGCAAACTTTTATTTACTGAAACCTAGTTGGACTTGTATATTTCATAGATCATATATTTCAGCCTTCAGGTTCTGCACCTTGGCGGCAACCTGCTGGAGACGGTCCCGGATGAGTTGGGTGAACTGCACCATCTTGGAGCACTCATCCTGTGTGACAACAGACTGCGTAGCCTGCCCAGGGTCATTTCTAACCTCACTCGCCTCCGCTCTCTACTCCTTCACAAGAACAACCTGTGTTGCCTCCCTGTGTGTATTGTACAGCTCCGAGGACTGGCCGAGGTAACCTTTCTTGGGGGGAAGTAGTGAAGGGGTTCGTGGGGCTTGTTATCTACGTGTCATGAATCTACTTTGGTATGTGATCTAGAGGTTAGGTTAGCCTAGCCTAGCCTAACCTAACCTAACTATTTCAATTACATTTTCTTTGTTATATATATGTTATGATATGTTTTACTATGTAGATATCATTCCAAAATAAAAATTTGTATGGTGTAGATACTTTTTCCTTGTAGATAACAAACCAAAGTAGCACCGTTTGTGATATATAGATAGATACATTATATCAATCCATAATTTGCTGTTGATGCTTGCTGTTTTAACACCTTGTACTCTGCCCACAGCTGAGTCTCCGTGACAATCCTCTCGTCACTAAGTTTGTGAACTCCTGTGCTCGGGAGATTATGTACACGTCTCCGAGTCTCCTGGAACTGGCAGCTCGGGTCATTAAGCTCAAGAAACTACCATACACAACGCACGACCTTCCTCGGAACCTTGTTAGTTACCTTTCCAATGGGCAGAGATGCGTCAATCCCAAGTGTAAAGGTAAGACATAGTTAATATTTAGTTATAGTGTTATAGATTCACAACCAAGAGGTCCAGGTACAAATATTTGAGCAGATTGACATAATTTGAGCATGTCTAGTTTCATGTTATAATCCTTGTTCTCCATGGCTGCTGTATTTATAAGAATGATATATAGCTAGTGGTGTAGTAATTGTATTGAAACATCCTGCACATGTCTATAACCTAATGATAAGGTGTGCAGGGGTGATATGTCTGCCTCTGTTAGCATGTTCTGTCTTCCACCCAGATCTTATCACCACAACATTTTCTTCCCGGCAGGCATGTACTTCACATCCTGCGTAGAGCACATCAAGTTTGTGGACTTCTGCGGGATGTACCGAGTACCTTTAATGCACTACCTCTGCTCATCCCGCTGCTCCTCCAAGACACCTAACTACTACCGCGCCCAGTCCGAGTCAGACAGCGAGGAGGATGAACCAGCAGCCAGGATGAAACGTGTGCTGCTTGGCTAATGTGTGGGTTCTTACTGATGCTGGGAGTCCAAACCAAAGTGGATGCAATTATGTTCCCTACAAGAATGGAGACTTTAGAAACTATGAAGAGTGGTAATGAGAGTTATTAATGATATTTTAACTACACAAGCACACAAAACCTCGACTAGTAACTCTCATTAAGCCATCAAACCTCATCCCCAACTCTGGAGAAAATAATAACATCAGATTGGTGAAGAAGTAGAGGGTGTATGTAACCTTGACAATGTTGAGGTTATTGGTGGAGCTTTTTTACTGTTGGTTGTGTTCCTTTGTTGTGGATGGAGGGAAGATGTACTAGTAATCACTTCAACTCTAAAAAGAAATCACTTTATTGTGCTGTAGAATGGTATATGGATAGTGTTCCGTATAGTTTCTGCCACCTCATTGCCTCCAGGAACTCTTGTAAAGGTTAACCTGCATTACATTCATTTTTTTTTTCTATATCATTAACCGTTGGTGCCATTACGCATATGGAGGCATAAATGGACTTGCTTCGCCTGTTATTTGGCGTAGGTTTAGAATTTTTATAGTGACGCCTCGAATGATTAAGTTCTCTCTTGAATATGTTGAGAACGCGTGAGGCTTATCACTGCTACAGCCTCAGATGCATATTAACGTTGTAAGTCCCATCTGAGGACAGTATGGCAGCAATTTGGGTAGTCTTTGGCCACTCGGCGGTGATATCAAAGAATGAAAAGTGGTCAGCGGATATCAGGGATTCGAACCCGAGACCCTAGGCTCCCATGCCCGAACGCTGACCACTGCGTGTGTGAGTCTGTAACAAGGGAGCACTTCCAAGGGTAGAAGGATTCAGTCAAGTAGTTGAGTAGAGGAAAATTATATCAAATGTTTGAATTATTATTATTATTATCTTTGTTTTTTTTATATATCTATAGAGATCTCTATATAGTATTTTTTTTTCTACAGAATTTTTTTTATCTGTAGGTTACCTGTGATACCTTGAAGATAATTAATTGGCCTTTGCTGTAGTTAATTAATTTTCCTGTTTGTAAACTTGTACCAACAGAAGTCAACCTCAGAAATTGTTGCTTCTTTCATATTATATTTTTATATCCATTAGCTACAGTTTATCTGTAAATTATAAGACAAAGTTTACTCCGAGAACTAACTTTTTATCTTTGGATCAACTGTGTTCCTGTGTACAAATTAAGGTCAGGTCAGGCCAGGCAGCCCATGCAGCCTATGACATGTTACAGTGAAATTGTCCGCCCAAACAAATCTTGTTCCTCTTTATAAACATAATTTTATGAAGTTCAATGTATTAATAATCTCACTAAACAAACTTTTATGTTATATTTACATATGTAGTGTCAGACTTTTCGTAATTTTTGTAAATGTTTTTTTGGCATTAGAGCAAATTCCTCTCTATCACCCGTCCAAGATGGGCATTGAAAGTGGCTTGATTAAGGGTCATTATAAATGTTTGATGCTATCCAACCCTGGTTAACATGAAACACACATTACCAGTGAGTTAAATCTCTCTCGCTCTCGCTCTTTATTTATTTTCTATTTATAAAGTTAAAGCTAATACCTGTATACTCATTTTTATAAAAACAATGTACCCTCAGCATACATTGATGAATAATCTTTAATAATGTTATTCAGGTTTTTCATATATTTTATTGAATTAATGTTTCAGTACAAGTGTGAAGATATTAACAGATGGTAGATGCATATTGAAAAAAAGTCTGCTATGTATAACTGTGTGAGAAGAACAGTGATGTTTGATGTTCTATTTGGTTCATCATGTGTTTGCAAGGATGTAAGCTTTGCATGTGGCTTGGATAGGTGTCAGCCTGGAGTGAAGGGAAGGCAATGGTTGGACAGCAGCGTGAAGGCACTTGTTTATGAACGTAACTAAACTCAGGTTCAATACTGCCTGTGCTGCATCAGGTTCTGTCAAACAAGTGTTGCTGGAAGGTAGTGAATGCATGTTAACCACCTTGGATATGCACTCAGGCTATTTCACTGGCAACAATAGTTCAGTTCATGTAATGGTTTTACAGATAACAGTCTGTATATCCCAGTCAGGCGCAAGGATGAATTTTTTAGACTGTATTTTTGCAAAATAAATTTGTTAATGGCCAACTAAATATTAACTCCCTCCAGTGCAATAGACACCAAACTATTATTATTATTATTATTATTAATAGTTTCCTCGCCCACCACCTGGTTACTTCCTTAATTATGAGGTATTGAACACACTCTGTGTTGGTCATATATTACTTCCTTCCTTACATCCAGGCAGTGTCTCCTCTAATATCTCCACCGGGCAAGGGTGATGCCATAACTGCGTGTTTACCTCTCTACCTCCCAGGAAGGATGGATAGACCAGATTGTAAGGAGTAGACTGACCACCAATGTCTCCCCCCAACACACACGCACACACATACATTATTATTATTATTATTATTTTATTGACCACAACAGAATAAACTATTATCAATATGAAATGGAACAATGACAATATTTATCCAACACGAAATTGCAACATCAAATAAGATCAATTAAGAACATTATATATTAAAATAGAATCAATATAAAGAATGAGAACACACACACACACACACACACACACACCTGATGTGGACTCAAGCCCTTGCGATGCGTCCCGCTGCTTTAGGTCCAGACAACACTACAAGTACACTGGACCATAACTAGTGGACTGCTTATTACGCCTGACTAATAACAATAACATCACATACTTAAGTTAATTATTATTATCATCATTACTAATTAAGGGAGCGTATCATGTCCTTAAAGAAGTGTGAAAAATATTTAGATTAGCAAGAACAGGGTAAAAACTCTCGTCTTCATCCCTTTGTTAGTCATGACTAGCTGATGACATCACGACCTTGCGTTTTCGATAACAAAATTCCTTTGAAGAACATCCGCCGCACCACTAAGCGTCATCCTGTCCCTCCATCCTCACACGAACTCTCACACACTTCATTCAGACCAGCAGTAAAGAGCTAACTACCATGTGATCACCTCCTTCATCAGTGATCACAGTAGTCTGCACGAAGGAAATTTGCTCAAGATACACAAGAAAGACAATATTAGTTACGTTTTTGGTGTTTACGTTACAAATCTATCCAGACGTCTTGTAAGGACATTCTTTCCACTGCGGGGAGAGAACATTACGAGTCCCAGCATTGAAGACTTTGTGATGGTGAGGATGGCAGCGCTGGTGGTGGTGGTGGTGGTGGTGATGGGTTTAGTGTCAAGGACGGCCTCAGAACACACACCCCTCACTAAACCCTCGCCCTTCTGCAGGAGAAATACTCAAGGCATCATCTGCAATTATTTCAACACAACCCAGGTAAGCCATTAGTTGATAGGATTACCATGTCAACACTCAATATATCTAATTTAAGGTGTGGTGGAAGAAGGCAGTATGTGTGCATCATAAGCATTGACTTCAAATTGTTTGCATATCACATCTTCATCATTATTATTATTATTATTATTATTATTATTATTATTATTATTATTACTAGCAGCAGCAGCCTGTAAGCTTCACCTACAGAACAATTGAAATGCCTCCCTCAACATCCTCACTTAAATTATATATATTAACTGTTCGTCTATCCCCAGAAAGAAGTCTAATAATCTGGTTCTCTTGTGTTCTTTTTACCATCCTTAGATTGACATTCTGGTATTGTAATTGTCCATCTATTCAGCGCATAACTTGTCCTCCCCAATACTCATAGAATATAATCTATTCATATGCTTAGTGCACCTGTTTCTTGATACCTTAGTACTCCCCTTTCACTATACGTACACTACAAAGGCTTATCATTTTTCAGGATTTAGTGGTCGGCAGCGGATCAGCTGTTGCGTCACACCATCCGGCCATCTCATGTCTGGACGTCAGTAATGATTCCTCGGGTTATACCATGGTGAGGAAACCTACTGCTTATCACCTACGTGCCAAGATACTTTCTCGGAACAGAACAAGGGTCAACGTGTTAGCTACTCATACATCCTCTAACAAGCCAAGGGAAGCCTCGAGAACATTGTATCAAGACTGTGCAGTAAATATTTCAGTCCAATATTCAACCGTGCAACGAGTACAAGGATATTTCCACACAGCAAAGTTTCTCAACAGCAAAATAGTAAACTTGAATGGAGATTACATTAATTTAGACATAAAAAACACCGTGGTTTCCAATATTTCCTTAAGTAGCAGGACCATACAGATAGAGGATACCAAGATCGAATTTGTGAGTCAACTGAAGGCGAAACAATGGTTACAGTTGCGCCGCGCTGACCTTGGGACTGTAGCTCATCAGGCTCTGCAATTGTTACCACCAGGTCGAGAGGAGGAAGACCAGCTACACATGTTGAGTGACTTGGCTATACAAAGGCTGGAGGTAGGCTCGCTGGAGGTGGTCGGAGCGAGGGTGAGTGTTAACAATATGACAGTCGACTGGATGGTTAAAGACGCTATCATAGTTGGATCTCAAGGCATACTCACCTTAACTAACGTGGTGCTGCACTGTCGTGATATGTACTACTGTCTTAAGCTTGAAGTGGGAGCCAGACTCGTCCTGAAAAATGTCACCATCAGGAATAATACCATAATCAAAATGGATTTAAACGCCACTTCCAAAGGCGATATGTATCCGATGTTCGATGTGGCGTTTAAGAAAGAGCGTGTGCTTTTCATAAATACCTTCTCTTGGCATTGGTTGGTTATCATGACTGTGTGCGGGTTAGTGGCTGGGATAGTGCTCGGCAGTGCCTGCACGTGGAAGCGACAATCTCTTAACAGTGGTCCCATTTTTAGCTTCACTCTCTCGGACCTTCTCTCTCACGACCGTCTTCAGGATAATAACGGAGAGACAACAACGAGGAACCACACAACGGACCACTTACCACGACCATCACTTATAAGACAAGACTCCGGCCTTACTTCATCCTCCTTCGCCTCTTATATTCCCTTCCAAACATCCGCAAGCGAAGGAGAGCGTGTCACTTCCAGCGGCTACAATAACCCAGTTAGCGACGACGTGTGAACAAATTACTGAACGGTTGTTTAAGACACCGAAGGAAACAGTTATAGGAGGAACAATTGAATATTTATGTCCTTCCTCTGCTCAGTGTACAGTTCGTGGGTCCAGTGTGGGCGATATGAAGGAGGATCACCATAGCAAAACAGAAAATAATCACATCTTGACTGTGTGATATTCTGCGTTAAATGTTAAATGTTAGATAAGTAAGAATATAAAAACATAAGAATTGAGGAGATTGCAAGAGGCCAGTTGGTGACCTACACGAGGCAGTTCCTTGTCTCCCACCCTTGGAATAATCCAATATTTATCCATCCCACCTGTCATCCCTATCCATACTCTCATCCAACCGTCTTTTAAAGCTACCTATTGACTCACCACTTACTACGTGTCTATCCAGCCTATTCTAATCGTTCACCACTCTGTTAGTGAACCAATATCTTCCTAGGTCTGTCCTGAATCTAAGTTTTTTCTAGCTTGTACCCATTTCCACGTGTCCTATCCTGACTACTAATTTCTAAAACCTGATCAATGTTTCCCTTATTAATTCCTTTTATAATTATTAATCGGAAACACAATCAGATTACATTGCCTGGCGTCAACTGAGTGTGTGTGTTTCTACGACTTATGTTTTCTTTATATCCCTCCATTATCAATGGTGAAGAATGATGTGTTACTGCTCCTCCATCCCTCAAAATGACATGTAAAGGAACAGAGAAGGTTTAAAACGAAGATATATTATCACCAGGTTATAGGTCCTGTCTGGCTGCTAGCGGTACAATGATTATGGAATCAATAATGTACACACTTGTAGAACACTCACAGTAACTTTAACTTTATTTATGGAGATTATGTATGATATTAATGGAAATTTTTTGTTTTATATATAAAAACATTAACCGTGCAAAGCTGTTTAATTGTATCCTTTAGAAAAAGAAAAAAAAAATTATGATAATATACACACGCACATACATACATACATACATACACATACATACATACATACACATACATACACCTTCCTTTTCCTATATTGAATACTATACATTAGATTTCAGAAGGAAGAATTAATGGACATATTTTATTAATCCCTTCCTGTCTCTCTCTTATTAGTAATATATTTAGGGTGTGGCTTGTTGTAAAGTCAAATATATTTAATAACATAACAAATCAGTGTATGTAGAGTCTCTGAGGCTTTTATATATTAAATAAAATGTATATTATATCTTAATTTTATTTTGTTGTTTACATATTTCTTGACAGGGAGTAAATTAATATCCCTTTCACAAATACATTAACTAAATAAAATAACAATGTACCCCATTAGAATTTATGAATTAAATACGTAGTAAAAAAATAAATAAAAAACAATAATAACCTCGCATTTCAATATTAATGAAGGTTTTTGTTAAGAAATGCTGACAGATGGGAGTGTGTTATGGTGGTGACGTTTGGTTGACTTGTGATAAAAAAGCGAAACATTATCCTCACCACGACCTGACCACACCAAGGCAGGAGTAACAGAGGTCAAGGACACATGGAGGTCATCAAAACACCCAAGGTAATGACCAGGAAAGGGAATTATGGGGTTAGATAAGAGTGTAAAGGAGTAATTATGTGATGTTAAATAAGCCTCCCTCTCAGCCATGCATTGGAGGCCAGTGCTCTCGAAATTATAGCAAGAATAATAATAAAAATAAATATAAATGATACGATACCAAACTCTTTCCAGCATGTTTTTGAGGTCTATATAACCTTATCTGTCATTATGTATTTTTTTAATATTTTTATTCTATGCTATGTAAGAGAAATATGTGCACTCGAGATTGTAGCAATAATGATAATGGTAAAATAGATTATTACAATACCTTACTCTTTCCAGCATATTTTTGGGGGTCTATACAACCTTGACTATCATTATATATTTTTTTTATTATTATTATTCGATGTTTTGTAAGATAAAAATGTATCCAGATGAAATACAAGTAACGTCAATTAATATTATTTGTGACACGTAAAGATAATGTATTTTTGTTCCTTTTAAGATTATATTAATACCAGGATGAGGTCAGAGAGAGAGAGAGAGAGAGAGAGAGAGAGAGAGAGAGAGAGAGAGAGAGAGAGAAGAAATGTGTTGTAATGCATTGGTGGGCAGTTAGGAGACTGTATGTGGCAGTTAGGAGACTGTACGTAGCAGTTAGGAGATTGTACGTGGCAGTTAGGAGACTGTACGTAGCAGTTAGGAGACTGTACGTAGCAGTTAGGAGACTGTACGTAGCAGTTAGGAGATTGTACATAGTAGTTAGGAGATTGTACGTGGCAGTTAGGAGACTGTACGTGGCAGTTAGGAGACTGTACCTAGCAGTTAGGAGACTGTACGTAGCAGTTAGGAGACTGTACGTAGCAGTTAGGAGACTGTACGTAGCAGTTAGGAGATTGTACATAGTAGTTAGGAGATTGTACGTGGCAGTTAGGAGACTGTACGTGGCAGTTAGGAGACTGTACGTAGCAGTTAGGAGACTGTACGTAGCAGTTAGGAGACTGTACGTAGCAGTTAGGAGACTGTACGTAGCAGTTAGGAGACTGTACGTAGCAGTTAGGAGACTGTACGTAGCAGTTAGGAGACTGTACGTAGCAGTTAGGAGACTGTACGTAGCAGTTAGGAGATTGTACGTGGCAGTTAGGAGACTGTACGTGGCAGTTAGGAGACTGTACGTAGCAGTTAGGAGACTGTACGTAGCAGTTAGGAGACTGTATGTAGCAGTTAGGAGACTGTACGTAGCAGTTAGGAGACTGTACGTAGCAGTTAGGAGATTGTACATAGTAGTTAGGAGATTGTACGTGGCAGTTAGGAGACTGTACGTGGCAGTTAGGAGACTGTACGTAGCAGTTAGGAGACTGTACGTAGCAGTTAGGAGATTGTACGTAGCAGTTAGGAGATTGTACGTGGCAGTTAGGAGACTGTACGTGGCAGTTAGGAGACTGTACGTGGCAGTTAGGTGACTGTACGTGGCAGTTAGGTGACTGTACGTGGCAGTTAGGTGACTGTACGTGGCAGTTAGGAGATTATACATGGCAGTTAGTTAGTTAGGTTAGGTTAAGTTAGTTAGTTTACGCAATCACTTATGCAATATGAATACCTCAGTGTATTGCAAATTAACTTGAATATATGTCTGTCTCCCTCACCACTCCACTGTTAAATCACTAAGCACTCGTGTCTCAGCACCAAATTATACTCCTGCAACAGCCTCTCAAAGCTAAACTATTATATATCTCCTCTTATACGGAACCTCATGCTTGTGCTGGAGTCTTCCTCTCCTCTTCCTTCTTCTCTTCCTTCCTGCATTCTTCTATATATATATCTGCTGCTTTTATTACTGCTTCCCTTCTCTTCTCTTTCGCTCTTCTCTCCCTCAATGCTACTCCCTCTGAATTCCTAACTGATATTTTTCCCTTCCCTCTTCCTCCTCCTCGTCCTCCTCCTCCTCCATCACCTCTCTCCTGTCAGTCTTCCTACTTGACTCCCTGAAAGAGACTGCTGCCTCTGGGTAATTGGCGACTGCAGGCCAGAGCTAAGACGGCAGGTCAGGGTCAAGACGGCAGGTCAGGGTCAAGACGGCAGGTCAGGGTCAAGACGGCAGGTCAGGGTCAAGATGGCAGGTCAGGGCCAAGACGGCAGGTCAGGGCCAAGACGGCAGGTCAGGGTCAAGATGGCAGGTCAGGGTCAAGACGGCAGGTCAGGGTCAAGATGGCAGGTCAGGGTCAAGACGGCAGGTCAGGGTCAAGACGGCAGGTCAGGGCCAAGACGGCAGGTCAGGGTCAAGATGGCAGGTCAGGGCCAAGACGGCAGGTCAGGGTCAAGACGGCAGGTCAGGGCCAAGACGGCAGGTCAGGGTCAAGACGGCAGGTCAGGGCCAAGACGGCAGGTCAGGGTCAAGATGGCAGGTCAGGGCCAAGACGGCAGGTCAGGGTCAAGACGGCAGGTCAGGGTCAAGACGGCAGGTCAGGGCCAAGACGGCAGGTCAGGGTCAAGACGGCAGGTCAGGGCCAAGACGGCAGGTCAGGGTCAAGACGGCAGGTCAGGGCCAAGACGGCAGGTCAGGGTCTAGATGGCAGGTCAGGGCCAAGACGGCAGGTCAGGGTCAAGATGGCAGGTCAGGGCCAAGACGGCAGGTCAGGGTCAAGACGGCAGGTCAGGGTCAAGACGGCAGGTCAGGGTCAAGACGGCAGGTCAGGGCCAAGACGGCAGGTCAGGGTCAAGACGGCAGGTCAGGGCCAAGACGGCAGGTCAGGGTCAAGACGGCAGGTCAGGGTCAAGATGGCAGGTCAGGGTCAAGACGGCAGGTCAGGGTCAAGACGGCAGGTCAGGGCCAAGACGGCAGGTCAGGGTCAAGACGGCAGGTCAGGGCCAAGACGGCAGGTCAGGGTCAAGATGGCAGGTCAGGGTCAAGACGGCAGGTCAGGGTCAAGATGGCAGGTCAGGGTCAAGACGGCAGGTCAGGGCCAAGACGGCAGGTCAGGGCCAAGATGGCAGGTCAGGGCTAAGGGTGCCAGCGGAAGGTAGAAGTGAGCATGGTGTCTGACAGGTGGTAGTCATCAGCCGGCATGAGAGGCTTGCTGTTGTAATATACAGTGTGTGAACCGGTGTGAGACAGTGACTACAGTGTACAGTGTGCGGACATATCTGTGTTGAGACAGTGATTGACATACAGTGTGCGTATTCCATCTGAGACAGTAACTCTAACATACAGTATTTTTTTTTCTTTTTTTCTACATCACAAATCGTTGGCGCTAGTATGATTTATGAAGGCTAAGATGGACTTGCTTCCTGCCTGTTATTTTGCTCACCAGTAAACAATTCAAGTCCATGTACAGCAATCATTATTTTCTCAAGTCCTTACCATTACCTCGGACGGGAGTTAGACCATAAGGGTGTCTGCCCCTCCCCCGCCCCCCTCCTCCTTGCATTACTATATACCTGTGTGCTGAGGATGTAATAATCACCAAACAAATTGTAACTAAGGATTGGTGAACTGAATTACAGGAACACTTGCACAAATTATACTAAAACTAGAAAATGGAATTGAATACCAAGAAATGTCATATTAATTTTTAGAGATAACAGAAAATAGAAGATCCTGATGGAAATATAAGATAGGTAATAAGGAAATAGACAAAATTAAGGAAGAAAATGTAGGAGTTATGATACAAGACAGTCAGAAAAGTATATGAATGTGATCACTGAAGGAGAGTTTAGACTAATGCTGAATGTTACACTGGTATTGAATTATATGGATAAAGAAACATTGAAAGAATAGATAGTGTTTGTGGTGACATCTAAGGGTGTGTGTGTGTGTGTGTGTGTGTGTGTGTGTGTGTGTGTGTGTGTGTGTGTGTGTGTGTGTGTGTGTGTGTGTTAGAGATAACCTGCTACTGTGCACATGTCAGTGAACCAAATTATTTCTCCCCTTGACTGTCTATTCCTTTTGAGTGTATCTTAGTCAAGCAGTATCATTATATATTCTCTCAGCTCCCATTTAGTTCTTGTCATTATGTAAGGGTAAGGTAGGAGTAAACAACAGTCATGTATATACGTACAAACATACACTCTGGGTGAAGCTACCGGCACCTCAGACCTAAGCCTTTGTACGCCACCTCTACTCTATCTGGTGTTGATGTGTGTCATGGTTGTGTTGTCGTGGTGTGTGCCGTAAAGTAACGACACACCTCATTATAAAAGGAACACTGCACAGCCTGTATAGTGTATTCATAGTGATGATGATGATAATAGTAATGATAGATTTATTTCCAGTGACAGTGGTTATTCATAATACATTGAAGAATACTTTTGAAAACAAGAGAACAATGTATACATGAAGACCATTAAAATATTGCAGATAAAATAACAAGGCATCAAGTAGCCTAACACACAACGCTTGGAGGGATAGTTATCATAGCGTGTTTGTAATGTATAGTGTTAGTGTAACGCTGTCAATCTGATCTAAAGGAGTTAGTAAGAGTAAGTAAGAGAAGGTTACGGACTAAGACTAAACTTACACTCAACGTACTGACGCCTTACTAACCTAACCTTAATGCAGTGTTTGTAATGTATCATGTTATTAAAAGACTGAGAATTTGATCTAAAGGAGTAAGTAGGAGTTCTGTATGAAGCTTATAAATGTATTTCGTCATCATTATTTTCTGTATAATGATGTATTGTTGCACTATCTAATTATTCAGTGCTGGTGATCATAATTATTGTACCGCATATTCAATTAGTAGTCAAATTAATGAGTTCTAAATTAA
>JAPQNM010000444.1:227500-232500 GCA_029783475.1 Metacarcinus magister
TCAGGCGGAAGTGTGTTCAATGACTTATTCACTGACTGACTCACTGACTGACTCACTGACTGACTGACTGACTCACTGACTGACTCACTGACTCACTCACTGACTGACTGACTCACTGACTCACTCACTGACTCACTCACTGACTGACTCACTCACTGACTCACTCACTGACTCACTCACTGACTGACTCACTGACTGACTCACTCACTGACTGACTGACTCACTGACTGACTCACTGACTGACTGACTGACTGACTGACTGACTGACTGACTGACTGACTGATACTACTCTTCCTTTCCTTGTCACCTTACATCAACCTTCTCCTCCTCCTCCTCCTCCTCCTCCTCCTCCTCCTCCTCCTCCTCCTCCTCCTCCTCCTCCTCCTCCTTGTTTTATTTTTCTCTCTTTCCAATCATACTTTATCTTTCTCATTCACCTGTTCACTTCTCTCTATTGCCTTCCTCCTCCTCCTCCTCCTCCTCCTCCTCCTCCTCCTCCTCCTCCTCCTCCTCCTCCTCCTCCTCCTCCTCCTCCTCCTCCTCCTCACTCACCTTTAAGTGCAGTAGTCTTCTCCATTACCCCCACTTTCCCTCCCCCCACTTTCCCTCCCTCTCTTTTCCACCCCCCTGTCCTCCTCTCTCCTCTCTCTCTATTCTCTCTCTCTCTCTCTCTCTCTCTCTCTCTCTCTCTCTCTCTCTCTCTCTCTCTCTCTCTCTCTCTCTCTCTCTCTCCTACGTCATTCCTTTAACCTTTTCCTTCCTGTCTCTATCATGTTATCTCCCTTCCTTCCTTTCTCTCTCTTCCTCTCTTCCTCTCTTTCTTCCTTTCTCTCTCCCTCTTTCTCTCTTCCTCTTCCCTTCTTTCCTTCTTTCCTTTCCCTCTTCGTTCTCCCATAACACTTTTCAGTATTTATATTCCTCCTTCTCTCCTTCTCTCTCCTTCTCTCTCCTTCTCTCCTCCTCTCCTTCCTTCCTTTATTCCTTGTGTTCCAATTCCTTGTTCTGAATTTCGTCTTCAAAGTCATTTTTCGCTTCACTTCTCTCCCCTTCCCTTCCCTTCCCTTCCCTTCCCTTCCCTTCCCTTCCCTTCCCTTCCCTTCCCTTCCCTCCCCTTCCCTTCCCTTCCCTTCCCTTCCCTCCCCTTCCCTTCCCTTCCCTTCCCTTCCCTTCCCTTCCCTTCCCTTCCCTTCCCTTCCCTTCCCTTCCCTTCCTCTCCCATTATTTTCTCTCCCCTTACCCATCTTCCTTCCTTCTCTTCCTCTCCTCCTCTTACTTTGATCTATTTTCTCCTCCTCCTCCTCCTCCTCCTCTCCTTTGTTTTCTCCTCCATCTAATATTGTGTCTTCTCTCCTTCCTTCTCTTCCTTCATTTCCTCCTTCCCTCCTTCCTTCTCTTCCTTCTCTTCCTTCTCTTCCTCCTTCCCTCCTTCCTTCTCTTCCTCCTTCCCTCCTTCCTTCTCTTCCTCCTTCCCTTCCTTCGTCTATCATTTCCTCATAAACTTGACCAAGTGACGTTTCTCCTCCTCCTCCTCCTCCTCCTCCTCTTCTTCCTCTTCCTCTTCACATCTTCTATCTCCTTCCTTCTTCTTCTCTTTTCTTCTTATAATAATTTTATTCCCTTCCTTCCTTCCTTCCTTCCCTCTTCTACCTCTCCTCCTCTCTCCCTCTCTCTTTCTCTCTCTCCCTCCCTCCCTTTACAAACTTCTCCTTATCATCCCTTCCCTCCCTTCCTTCCCTTTCATTCCTCCCTTCCCCCTTTCCTCCCTCCCCCCTTCCCTCCCTCCCTCCGCCCGTCCCTCCCCTCCCTAAGCATCACACAACAACGCCTTTGATTGGCTGACGTGGTCCAATCCGCGCCTCTCATCTTCTCAGGAGGAGGAGGAGGAGGAGGAGGAGGAGGAGGAGGAGGAGGAGGAGGAGAAAGGGTATGTGAGGCAGGAAAAGATAAGGTATTGGAGAGAGAGAGAGAGAGAGAGAGAGAGAGAGAGAGAGAGAGAGAGAGAGAGAGAGAGAGAGAGAGAGAGAGGGAGGGAGGTCAGGATGAGGGAAGGTGGAAGAGAAGGGACAATTTTAATGGGAGGAAGAGGAGGAGGAGGAGGAGGAGGAGGAGGAGGAGGAGGAGGAGGAGGAGAGAAAGAAAAGAAGGAATTACAAGCGAATATGTATGAAGGATTTAAAACTGAAGGAGGAAGAGGAAGAAGAAGAAGAGGAGGAGGAAAGAAAGGAGGAGGAGGAGGAAGAAGGAAAGAAGAGGAGGAGGAGAAAAAGGACATGGAGATAAGTATGACTAATGAATTGGGTTTTATGTGGAGGAGGAGGAGGAGGAGGAGGAGGAGGAGGAGGAGGAGGAGGAGGAGGTGCACACAGACATACATATTTACAGACAGTCATTAGTCATCATCATTATTATCATCATTATTTTTTTTTCCTCTCTGCGACGGAACGAAAAAAATAAAAATGAAAATGAAAATAAAATAAACTCGAAAAGGAAATAAATTGAATAAAAAGAAACATATGAGACTGGAAGGTTCGTAAAGGAGGAGGAGGAGGAGGAGGAGGAGGAGGAGGAGGAACCAGATTAAGGGAGAGAAAAAAAGAAGGTAATAAAAAGTAAAAGTAAGAATAAAAGTAGAGGATTATTTAGAGGAGGAGGAGGAGGAGGAGGAAATAATAAAGATGAGGAAGAGAAGGAAGAAAGGGAAGAGTAGTAGGAAGAGGAAGAGGAGGAGGAAGAAAAATACAAAGGAAAAACATACAGCAACAGGAGGAGGAGGAGGAGGAGGAGGAGGAGGAGAGCAACATAGTGGTGGTGGTGGTGGTGTTGAAAAATTTGTAATCCTAAATCCTTCCAATGTAATCTTGTATCCTGTCCTGTAATCCTAAATCCTTCCCTATAATCCTGTATCCTTCCTTGTAATCCTCCTTCCACCCTTCCCTTTAATCCTATATCCTTGCATGTAATCCTTCACTCTGCAACACTTCCTGCACCGCTGACCCTGCCCCACGCCTCACCACACACGCCCTTCCACCACACACACACACACACACACACACACACACACACACACACACACACACACACACACACACACACACACACACACACACCTTGCCATCACTCTTGACATTCTCCTCCTTACCTTACCTTACCTAACCTAACCTAACCTAACCTAACCTAACCTTACCTTACCTTACCTTACCTTACCTTACCTTACCTTACCTTACCTTACCTAACCTAACCTAACCTAACCTAACCTAACCTAACCTTACCTTACCTTACCTTACCTTACCTTACCTTACCTTACCCTACCTTACCTTACCTTACCTTACCTTACCTTACCTTACCTTACCTTACCTTACCTTACCTAACCTTACCATACCTTACCTTACCCTACCTTACCTTACCTTACCTTACCTTACCTTACCTTACCTTACCTTACCTTACCTTACCTTACCTTACCTTACCTTACCTTACCTTACCTTACCCTACCTTACCTTACCTTACCGTACCTTACCTTACCTTGCCGTACCTTGCCGTACCTTGCCGTGCCTATAGGCTTCACAAACTCAACTTTAACTCCAGTGATCAGGGTGGTGGTGGTGGTTCAGGTTTTGCAGTGTTGCAGGGACGTGCAGCCAAGTGGTGTGCACGTGGCAGGGAGGTGCAGCCAAGTGTAGGGGTCCGGGCGGAGGTCGACCGTCTAAGGCCTCCATTCAGCCTACCGGCGCCACGGGTAAAGGATAAAAAAGAAAAAAGAAAAAAAGTGGCAGGGACGTAAAACCAAGTGGTGTCCACGTGGCAGGGACGTGCAGTTAGGTGGTGTGCGCGTGGCAGGGACGTGGTGCTGCCGCTAGGGCCTGCCAGGGGTCGGCAGGGGCGGCAGTACACTAACGGTGCCTGAGTGTCGCGGCGCAGCAGTGGACATGAGGGCGGCGTCCCTAGCACACCGTCCCCGGAGGCAGGTGTGGGCCCCTGTAGGATTAGGGAGCCGCTAGGGGCCGTGGGTGCCGTGGGTGCCGTGGGTGCCGTGGGTGCCGTGGTGGTGGTGCCGCCCATGCTGGAGTGGCCGCCGCCCATGGTGGCGAGGGGCATGGACATGAGGACCTCACTTGGGCTCACCGTGGGGGAGAGTCTCGCGCCCTTCACCTACCTGGGAGATGACCTTGGAGGCAGCCCCATGGTGTCACCCCGATCCTCCCCCCGCTCCTCCCCCCGGGGCTCACCAAGGGCCTCACCAAGGGCGTCACCAAGGGCCTCCCCGCGCTCCACGCCTCGACGCAGGTCCCGTGCCACGTCAAGGGACAGCACGGCGCTCGAAGAGCTGGTGGTGGTGTCCGTGCCGTGCAGGGAACTGAAGGTGTGTGTGTGTGTGTGTGTGTGTGTGTGTGTGTGTGTGTGTGTGTGTGTGTGTGTGTGTGTACGGGACAACAAGGCAGACTGTTCTTCAAGGTTATTACATTAAGAACTAGGTTTTGTTTTGCACCTTGCAGAGAGAGAGAGAGAGAGAGAGAGAGAGAGAGAGAGAGAGAGAGAGAGAGAGAGAGAGAGAGAGAGAGAGAGAGAGAGAGAGAAAGAGAAAGAGAGAGAGAGAGAGAAACAATTTTAGGACGGACTGTTCCCTGGGGTATTCCGAAGATATCGGATGTCATCATTGTTTACTCTATCTCTCTCTCTCTCTCTCTCTCTCTCTCTCTCTCTCTCTCTCTCTCTCTCTCTCTCTCTCTCTCTCTCTCTCTCTGCATGGGCGTGGTGGCACTGTTCAGACAGAAGGGAAGTAAGGGGATACAGCCTGGTGGCGGGGGGGGGGTGAAAGATGAAAGGAGGGAATGGGGGGAGTATGATGACAGTAATAGGAGAAAGACCGTATATTGCTCTCTCTCTCTCTCTCTCTCTCTCTCTCTCTCTCTCTCTCTCTCTCTCTCTCTCTCTCTCTCTCTCTCTCTCTCTCTCTCTCTCTCTCTCTCTCTCTCTCTCTCTTGTCCGCCTGTCTGGCTGTCTGT
>JAPQNM010000451.1:0-2500 GCA_029783475.1 Metacarcinus magister
TATAAATTTATAGATACAGAATGAATTATCTTGGCTGGACCCGTGAAATGCAAGCATTTTTGACAGGCCCCGTAAGTAAATATTCAGTTGGTTGCCTACAAGTAAATATAATGCAAGAAAGATATAGGAATAACTGTATAATGAAAATCTTATATTATATAATGAAATAAACACACCACGCACCAGGTGCCTAACAAAGCCAAGCACCCTAATTATCTAAACGTCGCACATAACTAACATTATATTATATAACAAAAAGTCAAACACCTTACATCAAACATCTTATATGAACATTACAATATAAGTGTCATCACATCACACCCAACCACTCACCTTAGCACACTGAACCACACCTTAACCACACCACACTTAACCACACCACACTTAACCACACCACACTTAACCACACACACACAAATAGCACACAGACCCAACAGCACATATAGTTAATGTCAAACAGAAATGAACAATTAACGTAACAAAACACCAACACCATCCCTAAACACCAAATATATAACCAGACACTTTGTAATTAATAAAACACTACCTAGTCAACCTCCTTAGGCATTAGCCAAGGGCCATACAAAGTTAATCACCGCACCTAACCACCATAACATATAACGTGTCACAAATTCAGTCACCATACTTGATTTCAATCATCTTACTTGATTTCAATCATCTTACAAGACCAGTCACCATATATAACCAAACACAAATATAACTAACTATTCAACATATATATATATATATATATATATATATATATATAATATATATATATATATATATATATATATATTGTTTACATAATAGATATGTATGGACACAAAATACTTGAAATTTAATTGCCTGTTAAGACTAAAACAGGTTCACAAACATCCACATGCGAGTGAGTCAGTTTCATATACGCAGACACCGTCAATACTTGTTACGGTTATTCTCAACGTTTGCGTACCATAGTTTACACGGTCAAGTATACTTATACATGTTTACTGCATTCAATATAAATTGATTAGATGTTTTTTTGTACTGATCTTAAATGTATCTTTATTAGTAATATTTTTGATGTAGTCAGGAAGTTCATTATACTCCCTACATCCGTAGTAGAGTACAAATCTCTTCTGTGCTTCTAGGTCAGGGAAAGGCGGTCTGAGATTGCGTCTGTTCCTAGTGTTTATGTTGTGAACATCAGAGGCTGTTGTTAGCTGAACAAGATTGTGTCTGTGTAGCTGCTCATGTATAAATTTCAAACACTCAAGTTTATAAACATCAGTAATTTTCAGAATATTGTAGGATTTAAATATTGGGTTAGTGTGCTAATAATGACTAATATGACCTATTGTGCGTATAATTCTTTTTTGTATTAGTACTAAAGGTTTAATTGAAGTTATGTTCGCCATTCCCCAGACAACATTGCAGTACTGTAAATATGGGTAAAACAAGGCGTAGTATAGGAGTAATATTGTGTCGGTAGTTAACAGGTATTTTATTTTGTGTAGTATTCCAAGTGATTTTGCTAATTTACTATTGACATGATTTATATGAACGTTCCAGTTTAATTGATAATCAATGTTTATACCTAGATATTTTAATGAGTTACGTTGTTGTATTGAATTATTACATATTTTTATTTCATAATTTCTTACTCTTTTCTTGCCAGCGAATATTAGGTAATTAGTTTTCTCTATATTAAGTGATAACTTATTGCATGAGAGCCAGGTTGAAACATTATTTAACTCGGTATTTAAAGTTCTTGTTAAAGTTTCTAAATCATATCCAAAATGAGTTAGGTTGGTGTCATCTGCAAAGAGCGTGAAATTTATTATCTTTGATGAATTAATTATGTCATTAATATATAGCAAAAAGAGTAATGGTCCAAGTGTTGAGCCTTGTGGCACTCCCATTAGTACTGTTGAGTAGTTAGAGTTGACATTATCTATGACTGTGTATTGTCTTCTGTTACATAAATAGCTTTTTATCCAGTCATTAGATATTCCCCTTATACCATAGTGATATAATTTACTTAGCATTATTTCATGATCTATAGTGTCAAAAGCTTTTTTTTAGATCTAAAATTCATCTTTGTTTCTTTTTTTACTAATTTTCTTTTAACCTTATTGGATTCAAGTTTCTGATTGAGTTCATGTTAATAATTCATTTCATTTGAAACAGAAATGTAAATGTTTCACTTTCATAATTACTTTTTTTTCTTCTTTCTCTCACTGCAAAGAGAAATAAAAACTGAGATCGTTCAGGTAAAGAAAACAAGTAATTTCTTCTTTTACTCATTATGTTTACATATATTAATTTTTTTTCTTCTAAAACAGCAGTTGATTGTGCTGTACTAATATGAAAGTGTTTGTGAAGGGTAAATAAACATCACATACAAATGCATAATACATAGAAACTTACCTTTCCTCATTTGTATTTATTTATTTATTTATTATACTCTATGATATATATTCCATAAAACGTGATCATTATGAAACTTCAAGTACAC
>JAPQNM010000451.1:7500-50000 GCA_029783475.1 Metacarcinus magister
TAGAACTCTTTTATTAGTAAGATAGTGTAAGAAATTCCCTTGTAGGTCAATTTGATCTATCTAATTATACTTATTCTATCATCTCACAGTCATATGATGATATATTCTTTTTGGCTTACGATGCCATTTTTTAAGGGATACACAACCGTTCCTGCTATCATACATGCCTCTTCCGAGATGCTATAGGACACCTTCTGATCTTTCATTAGTTTCTGATTGGGGCAGAGCAAACCTGGTTCTGTTCAATGCTTCAAAAACTCAATTTCTACAACTATCTACTCGACATAACCTTCCAGATAACTATCCCCTCTTCTTCAATGACACTCAACTTCCCCTCTCCTCCACATTAAACACACTCGGTCTATCCTTTACTAAAAATCTAAACTGTCAGTTTTATATCTCTACTCTTGCTAAATCAGCTTCCAAGAAGGTGGGTGTCCTATGGCGTCTGCGTCCATTTTTCTCTCACTCCCAGCTGCTTGCTCTGTACAGGGCCTTATCCGCCCATGTATGGAGTATGGCTCACATGTCTGGGGGGGTTCAACTCACACAGCCTTATTGAACAGGGTGGAGTCTAAAGCTTTTCGTCTCATCAACTCTCCTCTAACTTACTGTCTTGATTTTTTTAAGTCACTGACGCAATATTTCATCTTTATCTATTTTCTACCGCTATTTTCATGCTGACTGCTCTTCTGAACTTGCTAACTGCATGCCTCCCCCTCTCCCGCGGCCTCGCTGCACAAGACTTTCTACTTCTTTTCATCCCTATTCTGTCCATCTTCCTAATGCAAGAGTTAACCAGTATCTTCACTCTTACATCCCTTACACTGGTAAACACTGGAACCCTCTTCCTTTGTCTGTTTTTTCCACCTACCTATGACATAAACTCTTTCAAAAGAGGAGTGTCAAGATTCCTCTAATGTTAACTTAAACTCCAACCCTTGCTTTTATTTCTCCTACTGTCTTCTTTGCAGGGTCTGGCAGCAAGCGGGATATTTTTTAACGTGTTTTTGTTTTCCGTTGGCCAGTGCCCTTTTAATTAATAAATATATATATAATATATATATTATATATATTATATATATTATATATATATATATATATATATATATATATATATCATTAACCGTTGGCACCAGTTGGCATATGGAGGCACAGATGGACTTGCCTCGTCTGTTATTTGTATTTTGTTCATTCATTTATTATTTTTATGATATTGTTTATCAATGAATAAAAACGGATATTAATTATAAAGAGAAAATCATTGAACATTTTACTTTTTATTTATAAATCAATAATATAAATGCATATACTTAATAATAAAACATAGACACACAAAAAATTGAAACAATATAAATGTAATCACAAACTTAAAATGATTTACAGTTTTTTAGGTTTTTTTTTTTAATAATTATGGCACATCAATAATGATGTTGGTGGTCCTTTTTGTTTTTGTTTGTCTCTATGTGTGTTGGGTGACATCTCACTCCTTCTTGGACATGATCAAGGACATTTTGTGTTCAACGTCTGCCTTACAATGCTTCACTTGTTCGTGAGGACCGTGTATGATCATTTTATTGTTAAACACATTAAACACAACCCTAACATTGAATGTTTTTTCAAGTGACCGCAACACACACTCATTTGCACCAGTTGCTTGAGACTTGTACTTGGGGTCGATGTAAACTGTTTCAATGACTACGTCGTCATCATTGGTTGCGAAAGTCTCCACTGTGTTAAAGTTTGAGTGACTGGATCCTTGCCTTATATCATTGTACTTGTACTCGTACGTAGGCTCACTAGGCACTCGGGAGGTAATACTTTCTTCCTCCTTGGTAGCTGTTGTTTGCCTGGAGACAGAGGGAGTCGTGTTCTTACTTGCATTGTTGTGGATTTTCTTGGCATTGTTGACATGATGCAGGGACGATTCTTCATTGTCCTTCTGGTGTTGTGTAGAAGTGTGAGGAAGAAGCGCGGCTTCGGTGTGCTCTTCGTCCCACCACCGTCTCACAGACATGTTCAAATCAACGTCTGCTTTACAAAGCTTCACTTGTTTCTGACTGCCGTGTATGATCATTTTGTTGTTTACATGGTTTAAACACAACCTGTACGTTATATATTTTTTCAAGTGCTTTCAAGACACATTCATTTCTACCAATGGCCTGAAAAGTGGTACTTGGGTTCAATGTAAACTGTTTCAATGACCATATCGTCATGATTAGTTGTGAAAGTTTCCACTGTGTTAAAGTTTCTAACACGTGACTTGGGATTCTGAGTTCCTTGTACTACATCCTTAGCACCTTTAGGACGGTCCTGGCCTCGTAATCCCTTGTTTTCTTTGCCTGTTTTCTTCACATTATTAATGCCTGTTTCTCCTTTTCGTCCACTGCCATTTTGTTTCCTCTTATCAGGTTGTCCAGTATCCTGTTTGAGGGTCATCTTGTCTTGCTTGTTGGCAGTCTGCTTTGTGTCTGCGATCATCTGCTTCTTTCGCTGTTTTTTCTTGTTTTTTCTTGTGTTTGAAGGTGTTTGGAGTGTTTCGTTCAGGTTCATTGGACTTGCTTTCAGCGTGGAGACTTGCTGAGTTCCTTTGTTCATTGGTGTTAAAGTCTGTGTTTCCATCTCGTTATTGTCATTGTCAACACTTTCCTTTCCTTCCTTTTCATTGAGTTCACTGCTTTCCTTTTCTAATGAGATTAATGTATCTTCCTCTTGAACCTCTTCATTAACGAATACTTCATTCACTTCCACAGTAGTCAAGACACTTTCCTTTTCGTTAATATCGGTCAAGTTTTCTTGTGTGCATGGAAAAGTAACATTCATTGGTTCTTGTCCGTCTGATTCTAACAATTCTTCATCTCCTTGTGTAGGAGTAAATAAAAATTCATCATTGTACTTTTCAGAACAGTTTTCATCCCCCAATGTAGGGGTAACATATTCTAGTTTAACTGAAACACTCTTCGTCTTGGTGGTTACCTTGCACCACCAAGCGCTAAACACATAGGACATGAAACACAAAACACCACTTAGAACGAAACCACTGAACAAGAACACTTTGGTCTTGAAGTCTTCATGTTCCTGGTGAGCCAACACTCTTTGTTGCTGAAGACAGGTGATGCGTTCCTTGGCTTCCCTCAGCCTCCAGAACACCGTCCACCAGTTGGATTCTCCCTCAACACCACACACTTCTAGAGGGTTGATTGCAGCATCAGGTTTCAGTGGACCAAACCACCACAAACCCGACACAACCTGCCTAAGTTGGCCAAGAGTGGTGGTGCGAGGGTCCTCAGCCTCCCACTGCTCCATCGTCTTATGAAGGCTTCGAAATGTGTCCAGAGCATCCCACGCCATGACGGAGATGCAGAGTGACACCAACACAAGGGCTAAAGTCATCAATATTCGTCCTAGTTTGGTCTTCTTATTCTCCAACATGCAGCAGCCTGCTCTCACAATGTGACTTGTTCGTCCAAGGTTCATTTTCATTATGACAGACTACAGAGGGAGGCCTCTATTTATACCCTCTGGTGTAGCTCATCATGCCCGTAGGCCACGCCCCCTCATTATTTATTCATCTTGATTGGTTTAAGTTGCAGGCAATCACCGTGATTGGCTGTCACTTTCACCAATCAAAATGCATAAATAATGAGGGGGCGTGGCCTACGGGCCTACGGGCATGAAGGTAACTAACTCCAACGTGATTATTAACTCTAACCCGCGACAGGAGCGGGTTAGAGTTAATACTTTTGTTGGAGTATATATATCTAATATATAAACGTGAAATTATGTGTGTGTCTGTCTGTCTGTCTGACTGACTGTCTGTCTGTGTGTATGTATGTTAGCTATAGAACCTATCAAAATGTGGTCGGATCGAGCTGAAACACTCTGTAATATGATTGATTGTTTTCAGTATCGTGGCTTCGTAAAGGATGTAGTGATGGTTTGCTCTGAACGGTGTCAGCCTTGCATTGCATTGCACCTCGTAGTCATCTTTTAATATATTGATGATGTTCCATTAAATTGCTATCACAAAGAGATATATTAAATAGTTATATTACATTTACGACGATGAAAATGTCAAGTTAAATCTCTCACACACACACACACACACACACACACACACACACACACACACACACACACACACACACACACACACACACACACCACACACACACACACACACACACACACACACACACACACACACACACACACACCATACACACACATCATACACACACACCATACACACACACACACACACACACACACACACACACACACACACACACACACACACACACACACACACACACACCACACACACACACACACACACACACACACACACACACACACACACACACACACACACACACACCACACACACACACACCACACACACACACACACACACACACACACACACACACACACACACACACACACACCATACACACACACACACACACACACACACACACACACACACACACACACACACACCATACAAAGTTGAGAGGCTATGACAACCATCCTGCCCTTGGTACATACATTTTGAGCATAATGCAATAACTCGAGTGAGGGAAAAATTTAGGATTATTGGATAAGGAAAATTTGAGTGTCATGTTTGTTTCTTTGATGTGGCGAGGGACGGAGGGCGAGACGAGACCCTTTATGAAATAACTCCAAGCTGGAATGTCGACCTTCATATATCAATCATTTTAAAACGTCGACTTAGAATTATTTACATGTATGTATGTATGTATGTATGTATATGTATGTATGTGTATATATTAACATCTATTTTATCATGAATTAATCCTATGTATGTATGGATGGATGTATAATTATGTATTCTTATATGTATTCATGGCAACAGAAAACGGGAAGTAATGCTATGATGTGACTCCATTATATAACATCGCATTTATGATTATTTCGAGTCCGAGTTCCGAGCAAATGAATTCGGACTTCGAATACGCGACGTGAAGCCAGGAATAAATAAAACCGGATCCGATGTCGCCCTCAGGTACACCCTCTCCCCTCTCCCCTCTCACTCTCACCCTCACCCCGCCCCCCCCCGACCCCCCCCAGCCGCTGGATGTATGACACACAACAGCTTTTAGTGGTCCGCTCCCCTCCCCCCCCCCATTCTCTCCCCTCCCTTCTCCCCTCGTCTTACACCCCTTACCTCTTCCCCTTACACTCCCCTCACCCTCACCCCCAATACAGCGATGAGATACGCACACACGCACACACACACCACACACACACACCACACACACACACACACACACACACACACACACACACACTTTCCCTCCCTTTATCTCCCTTTCCTCTCCTCCCTTTGCTTAATTTACTGAATGTGAAGAAAAAAAATATATAATTCCCCTTTATATTTTCCCTTTCCTTACCTTACTTACCTAAACACAATCATACACACACACACACACACACACACACACACACACACACACACACACACACACACACACACACACACACACTTAGCATCCTCACCTATCCTTCTTTTCCTTCCTCTTAAAACCCACCTTATAAGTAGACCATTAAAATATCCCTTTAATCTGATTTTCTTTCTTTCCTTCCTTCTCCCTTCCTCTCTGTCCTTTGTAAATCCGTGAATCTTCCTTTATCACCTGCGTCACCTACCGTCACCTGAGTCCCTATCACCTGGGTCCTCCGTCACCTAGGTCCCCGTCCCCTAGGTCCCCCCCGTCCCCTAGGTCCCCCCGTCACCTAGGTCCCCCCCGTCACCTAGGTCCCCTCCCGTCCCCTAGGTCCCCCCGTCCCCTAGGTCCCCCCGTCCCCTAGGTCCCCCCCGTCCCCTAGGTCCCCCCCGTCCCCCTAGGTCCCTGCATCGCGCCAGGGACCAACACTCATCACATCCACTCCATTAATTGTTCCTTTTTTTTTCCGTCAGGCAAGTTTGATAAATACATTTTTCTCTTCATCAGTTGGACTCCCGTGTGTGTGTGTGTGTGTGTGTGTGTGTGTGTGTGTGTGTGTGTGTGTGTGTGTGTGTGTGTGTGCGTCAATTTATTCGGGGGTGGCGCGGACCAGTGCACAAGGCGAGGCGGAACACGATGCTGTCCTGCAAAATTGTTTTCAAGAACCACCTCTACTCTTTTTTTTTATATATATATTTTTTTTATTTCTAGGTGAGTCCTCCCCTCCCCCCCCCCTCCAGCAGGTGTGTGAGTACAGATGAGTCCGTCCAGAGGTGTGATGAGTCCAGGTGAGTATTGAGTAAGGTAAGTTCAATCACAGGTGTATATATGTAGGTAAGTGAATCCCAGGTGTGAATTCATATGAGTCTTAACCAGATGTTCATTCACTGTTATTGGATTTTCACACTATATTTATTTATTTTTTATCTCCATTCCTCTCTCTTTCTTTTTTTTCTTCTCTCTCTCTCTCTCTCTCTCTGCTCTCTCTCTTCTCTCTCTCTCTCTCTCTCTCTCTCTCTCTCTCTCTCCTCTCTCTCTCTCTCCTCTCTCTCCTCTCTCTCTCTCTCCTCTCTCTCGTGCAATGTCAAGCTGTGTCACGCCTCGCCGGCAGCTCCCACGTGTTGGTGTGACGGTTCTTCAAAGTCTCATGATTCTGTTAATACGTCAACATTAATTTATCATTTTCATCAATACTAAAACTCTCTTTGGAAACTAAATTTAATAAAGAAAAAGAAAATAAAAAAAGATATTAACGTGAAATATCCTTGAGAATGGAAATAGTTTAGTTGATAATGAATGTGATTGAGAAACGTATATATAAAAAAAAAGGTGAAGTTTAAAGGAATGAAAAAAAATATATATATGAAGATTGAGAAAGACATTACAATTAGAAAAAAAGCAGCAAAAACGCGGAAAGGAAAACAAAACAAAATAAACTAAACTAAAATAAATAAAACATGGGAATAAAAACACCACAAAACACATATTATGAATTACACAAGATATAGAAAAAAAATTGACGCATCTATTCCTCCTCCTCCTCCTCCTCCTCCTCCTCCTCCTCCTCCTCCTCCTGCACCACTTCAAGAGCCATCAAATCTGTACTCGCCGCTGTGAGGGAGTCAGGGAGGGAGGGAGGGAGAGAGGGAGAGAGGGAGAGAGAGAGAGAGAGGGAGAGAGGGAGGGAGATGAATTTCTTGGGCTGTGTTTGTGTTAGGTTCGTGTCTTCATCAGATGGAGAGCCTTGCAAGGGAGCCTCCAGCCACCCATCGTTACCTCCTCCTCCTCCTCCTCCTCCTCCTCCTCCTCCTCCTCCTCCGTCCAACCCGTAAACGAATACAATCATCATTCATCTTATTTTCTTCCTCCTCACAGGCCTCGTAACGCACCAGCTGAAGAAAGAGCAACGAAATGCGCACGGGACGACCCACACGAGAGAGAGAGAGAGAGAGAGAGAGAGAGAGAGAGAGAGAGAGAGAGAGAGTAATAATAATAATAATAATAATTTTATTTCCACTGACAGTGGTTATTCTTAATACATTGAAGAATGCTTTAAAATAAAGAAAAAAGAGAACAAAGTGTCCATGAAGACCATTATTAAAATATTATACATAAATGACAGACCTCATATTTAGATGTAAATAAATAATAGTGATACTGAACAATAGCCAGTTATTCAGTATTAACAATGTGAAATATATTGTTTATTGAGTGAGTACATTTTTTGAGTCTTAACTTAAATACAGATAGGGTATTGGCCTGTTTGAGGTGTGTTGGGAGGTCGTTCCATATCTTTGGTCCTCTCACAGAGAGGGATCTGGCTCCAGTGTCAGTATTTACCTTGGGAACATACAGATTGTTTTGTTGTCTCGTAGTGCTACAGGTTACTTGATTTACAGTTGATAGAGTCAGCAATAGGCAGGAAAAAATTTGTTAATATATTTAAAATTGCTACTCCTGAGTCGTACGTTATTTTATCTTTCATAGTAAGCCATTGTAGTTGATGTAAAATAGGTGTGGCATGGTCATATTTCCTGGCTCTTCCGTCAGCAACTTTGGCAGCAAAATTTTGTAGTTTTTGTACATTTGTTAGTAGAGTTGTGTTTGTAGTGCCCCATATCACAGTACAATAATTTAAAATGCTCAACACAAGAAATTGTACTATTATTGTGCGTGTCTTTTTGTCGAAAAAGTTTTTTATTCTATTGATAAACATGAGAGTGCCCATTGCCTTCTTATTAGTTTCATTAATATGTTTATCAAATGTTAGATATCTATCCATGTACAGGCCGAGGTTTTTCACATGTATAGCGGGTGTAATGTTGCTATTGTTGAAATGTATGGTGATGTTACTTGGTATTTTAGAGAGTAATTGGCGACTTCCAATGAAAATGCATTGAGTTTTGTTAGCGTTCATCATTAAACCATTACTGAGAAAATATTGTTCTGCTTTTCGTAGTGTTTCTCTCCGTTTTATTTATTAGATTATTAGTCTGGTGGATCCAGCCACTGTGTAGGAATTGTGTATCATCGGCATATTGAACAAGCATACAGTCATTGATGTTATCTATCATGTCATTTACAAATATATTAAAAAGTATTGGTCCTAGGATAGAGCCTTGAGGTACACCATATTCTATTGATAGTTTGGAAGAAGTGATATTATTAATGCGAACTGATTGTGTTCTTTCATCTAGGTAGTCTTCAAACCAAAATGTGTCGATTCTTAACTTACGCATTTTCTTTAAAAGAATGGTGTGACTTACACTATCAAATGCCTTAGAGAGATCACACAATGTTAGTAATGAAATCTTTTTGTTATCCATGTTATTGTAGATTTGGTTTGTAATGACTGTGAGGGCTGTTTCTGTAGACAGTTTCGCCCGAAAACCATGTTGGTTATTTGAAAGGAGGTTGTTTGACTCTAAATATGTTTGTGAGTTGCCCAGCGACGATTTTTTCGATTATTTTAGAAAAAATAGGGAGGAGTGAGATCGGGCGGTAGTTATTAACGTCGCTTTTTTCCCCATTTTTAAAGAGAGGAGTTACTACGGCATGTTTCCAGCTAGTGGGAAACTTGCCAGTGACTATGGATGAATTTATAATAAATGTTATATAAACGGCAATGATATATAAAGAGTCTTTAATAAAACGAAGAGAAATATTATCAGAACCAAAGGATTTTGTTTCATTTAAATGTTTGATAGTTAAGATGACAGTGTTTGTGTCAACAGGTTGGGGCCGAAAGTAAGTGGTTGTGTCCTGTGTAGTGACATCATTTTCAGGTTCTGTGTTACTATGTTGCAATGTTTGTGTTTTATCGTAGGTATTCTTCCCAACATTAGCAAAGAAAACATTGAAATCTTTTGCTTTACATGAATCGTTGTCGAGGGTGTGTGTGTTTTGTTTAGTGTTTTTAGGAGGAATTATGTCTTTTATAATCTTCCAGGTGGAGGCACTGTTTTTTGAATGAAGAATTTTTTCTTGATAATAACTCTGTTTTGTTTTATGTATAAGATGTTTCACTCGCCTTTTCAAGTTTTTATATGTATTTTGTAAGGTTGTATTTAATCTGTTATTTTTTAAGGTGTTTCGGGTTGCATTTCTGAGCGTAATTACCTCACGGATTTCATCTGTTATCCAAGGGGCGGGTGGGCGACGTATTTCTTTGGTCACCATGGGGGCACAACACTCTACACTTCTAATCATGACTGAAGTTAATATGTCAACTTGCTGGTCTACATTGTCTGTGCTAAAAATTTGATTAAGATAATTTGTTTCACGTAGTATATGAGTACAGAAGGTATCACTGGTGTAGTGTTTCAGATCACGAAAGGTTTTCATTATTGGTGTACGTTTTGGTTTACTGATGTTTATATTTACGCTTACGAGATCATGGTCAGCAATTGGGTGTGGAACCACCTCAGAGTTCAGTACTAGATTAGGTGTATTGGTGATTATCACATCAAGTAGGGTGGCAGAGGTGGGTGTGATGCGTGTGGGTGTCTTTATGATTTGTGTCAGGTTGTTAGTTTTTGATACTACTGCAATAGTCTGCTGTCCTTCGTCAGAGATTATTGTTTATATCTCGCCGAGAATAAAATGGTTTCTGACGCATGCACATGTTCTGAAATGTGTTTTCATATATGTCATATGAGTCAGTATGAGGGGCCTTTGGTGATGTCTATAGATATACAACCTATTATCATAGAGTGTGAGTTTTTCTATTCTTTTGCTACTTTGCACTCTATCCAATATATCCTGCTGCAGACCCTATTTGCTACTGTGGTTAATACATGTGTTTCAATGAGTGTAGCAACATGATCAGATTGTTTACCATAAATAGCAAGTCACAGCACCTCGTCCTATATCACAGATCACACCGTAGGCACAAGTAATCAGAGTATAGTCTGATTCACATGAGCATTAGAGTGTGGGGTAGAGGCGCCAAGTTTCGCGCTGATACAAGAGACGTCCCAATATTTCTTTCATTACATTAAAAGTTTATTTCGTCAATGTTTGCTAAGTGATGATTGTCATAGTACTATAGTGTCAATAGTTTTTAGAGCGGCATATAGTCCTTAATGAGTAGACTACTAGATAGCCAGAGCGACGACCTGTGACGGGTTGTAAGTTCTGGAGTTTCCTATTTACTGCAATTATTTTCCAGTTTAATCTTGGTCCTACATTGTTGCTCAGAATGAATGGTTTCATGTATTACAGTGTAACCTTTCTTTTTACAATGCACAAGTTTCATGGATATAATGAGTTGTTTTCCAGTTTCTTTTATTTCTCTGTGTGCACCACGTTGTCAGGTGAAAGCATCCCTAAGTATACAGTGTTATGTGTGATGTATTTCATCATGACTCACCTTGTTAGTTGACTTCATCAGCCTCAGCCTCAGCCTCATCCATCATCCTTCTGAGGTCACGTGCACCAGTTGTTGACATTTATTTAAGTATCATATGCCTTTATGTGCCTTGTACTTCTTTTCATAATTATATATATATATATATATATATATATATATATATATATATAGTATATATAGTATATATGTGTGTGTGTGTGTGTGTATAGATATATGAATATGAATTGGTGCACATCAAAACCTACCAACGCACCACCTTACCTTAACTGCTTTTGTTATATAACACTATCTTCACCTTTCTTCTATGATGTGTGGTTAAATATAGGTAGGTTACTACACTGGATGTATGGCTTATTTTGTTTCAATGAAGAGCACTCACTCTACATTGTGTTACAGTGAATATTGGCATGAGTTTACATTGTAAGTAAGAGTCGTCTAAAATCACATTAACTCAGTGAGGAAGGTGACACCTGGAGGGAGAAAAGAGATACGTAGATTAGTTACTCACTATACAGCAGAATTATTTTGTTATTGTGCAAACTGTTAGGAACTAATGTCAATGGTTCACCCTTCTGTTGCCAAGCCCATTGCCACTGTGGCTTCAAGGCCACACATTGTGGCCTAATGCTGTGATGGAGACCACTTGGCCTCTGGTCAAATTCATTTTCACTTGGTCTTTTTCTTTTTCGTAGCTTTATTTCTTCTTGTTTCATCCGTTTTCTTTTTTTCACCTCCCACTATCCCCATCTTTTCTTAAAGTAATAAGAGGATGAGAAGCTAACTATAAGTTCAGTCATGAATGGCTTGAGGGTGCCGTAGACATGGTATACCCTCCCTCTTTCATTGCCAATACTCCCCATGGTGGTTATGGCTCACCATGGCTAATTATGAAAATTCAAAATCAACAAGTGCAATGAGGAATGTGCCTCGGTGGTGCAGTGGTTAGCACGTCTGACTATGAATCCGCAGGTTTGAGTTCAATCCCGGACGAAGGCAGTCAGCGCACAGCTCACCCAGCTGTTCATCCTCCCAAACGTGTTGGTCGATAAATGGGTACCTAGGGAAACCTGGGGAAGGTAAACTGTGGAAAGTCGGATGTCACAGTGGCCCTGTGTCCTGGCGTAACTGATTAATTTCCACCACAGGCTCAAAGGCCAATGCAACGGGAGATGAACACACAGCTACGCGCAGCTACAGCGTGTGCCAACACTTTTTCTTCTACTTCCATATTTTCTTTATTATATCCACCTTGGAATCCGTCCCTGTATGGAGTATGCATCTCATGTATGGGGAGGATCTCCTTGCCTTTATAATCCTACAGAATCACCACATTTCTACTTAGACAATGTATTTTCCTTTCTGCAGCAATCCCACATCCTCCACATGATCTAATCATTTCACTATAACTAACCATTCTTTCCTCCCCCTAACTTTGCCCTGCCATCATTCCTTTGCTCTGCTGTCTGCTTTTTAACTCAACATAACGCCATATGACCTCTGATGTCTGGCGCTTACTTTATTTGCATTAACTCACTCACTCATTCTGACAGGCCATTCATGAGATGGGACAAGCAGCTACTCATAGCTTATCAGTAGTAAGCTATTATATTATCTTAAAGTGCAGCCTACTGTTTTTATGATAATCTTTATAATATACAAAAGGTTAATTTGCCTTTAATTCTTACATTGCTCTGTATTATTTTACCCAGATACTGTGGTACGTAATCCAGAGTAATATAACAGATATGACTTTCCTGTGTCACTGCTCATCACCTATTTTTTCAGAAATAATTAGTAAAAAGTGGAACAATCTCAATGGTCCTTGATTTTCAATGCATTGTGTAGTAACAACATAATGTGTAACCTAAAACTTGTTGTCACATTCCTCGCGGCATTAAGCCACAAAGTCTGTGTTTGGGTGACATGACTAAAACTGCCAATATGAAGCTGCTATCACCATCATTGTTGGCAAAGGATTTCATTTAAAGTCCAGTCTCATGATAGATGTGTTTGGCCGTTCATGAAGGCCAGAGAAAACCTGATACGACTGACAGGTGTGGAGTGTGTTGCTGTGATATGAATCCTTTTAATGAAATTATAACAAGAAACAACGATGTTATTGTTCATATCTACCTTAATCATTTTTCTTCTCCCATTCTTTTTAATGTGAACATGTCCTCAATGTGTGTTTTTATCATTTTCTATGCAGACAAAGTCCCAGTCTTTTTTAAAGGTAATTTCTAACTAACAATCTCTGCTCTGTTGATGTTGTTTGTTTGTTTGTGCCACAGCAACTGGCATGATTGTGGCACACACACCAGTGTGGCGCTTGATGGCATGCAGCCTCAGTTTTAGGGATGTGTATAGTATTCATTCATAGAGATACTTTTCTAACCATTTATTTGTAACGAAACCTATATGATAACATAATATAGTAGAGCCAGTGTGCATAGTGCATGACATTGAGATACTGGTGTTAATGGTGAGGCTGAATGTTGTGTTGGTGCCTTGATGTGCTTGAGGTGCCTGGGTGTGGCATGGGGCTGCCTCTCCACTAAGGGTCACTGTGCAGGCACTGGTTTACACACCTGAGGCACTGAGTTGGACCTTCAAATAATATTGAATGATCTGTTGATAAAAAGTCTTGTTTGACAATAATTACATAATTACATATATAATTCTGCAGATTGATTTTGTACATGGTGTCATAGCGTGAATGCAATGCATATTGTGAAATGAGTAGAATATTAGTTACATGCCTTAGTATTATGTAGTATGTACTATTCAATGGAATAATTAGTAAGTTTGATATTTTGGGAATATGTTCTTTCTTTTTAGACTCAAGAACAGAGTATGACTAATGATGCCTTAGCATTGTAATTAGATTGTTGATTTGCTTTCCATTATTAACCCTAGACAAAGCACATCATGATCTTGGCTTTGTAGTGTTGTAGTTAGTGTTTGCCGCCAGATGCCTTCACTAATGGGTGAGCATGACAGCACAGTAAGTTGTGATACATTGTCTGTGTGTGTGTGTGTGTGTGTGTGTGTGTGTGTGTGTGTGTGTGTGTGTGTGTATGTGTGTGTGTGTGTGATTATAGCAGTATTGGGTTTTATTTTTTAGCCATATTGCAAGCTGTTGAAGGTGTGTTAATAGTGTTACAATTAGAAACAACTGTTAGTGTTGCTGTAGTGAATGCATTGCACTAACAGGCTGAGTTTGAGTTCATTCAATTTTGACTGATGTGTTGTTCATTACTATTGTTGAAATAGTTCGTACTATTTTTCCAGTAGATAACCAGTTATTGTGTTGCAAATACACATATATTAAGAGGTTTCTAAATTGGTTATAGGTGAAAGTGAAAAGTTAAATGTAAGGTTGAATTAGTTATTTTATGGTTTGAAAAATATTTTTTTTAGGAACTGCTTATTATTAAAAAATACGTGCACAGTTAAATACTCCTCTGATATGAAATTGTTCAACATGAATTGTAGCACACAAAATTGCAGGTCTGCATTCAGCTCAAGATCACCATCTTTTCACTGCAAATATATGAACTTGGTCAGGTAATATTCAACACAGGAGTGAATGTGACTTGTGGTGGTGTTGGTGCTGTCTCCTAACACAGAGTATTTATCTTATGCCATATGTCTTCTTTTTTGGCCAATTAAAGATGTGTTTCCAGCTTAAGAACATAAGAAATGAGGAGACTGCAAGAGGCCAGTTAATGACCTACACGAGCCAGCTCCTTGCCCCCCACCCTTGTAATAATCCAATATTTAGCCATCCCACCTGTCATCCCTATCCATACTCTGATCTAACCGTCTTTTAAAGCTATCTATTGACTCAGCACTTACTACGTGTCTACCCAGCCTATTCCAATCGTTCACCACTCTGTTAGTGAACCAATATCTACCTATGTCTGTCCTGAATCTAAGTTTTTCTAGCTTGTACCCATTTCCACGTGTCCTATCCTGACTACTAAATTCTAAAACCTGATCAATGTTTCCCTTATTAATTCCTTTTACCCATTTGAAAACCTCAATCAAATCCCCTCTTGCCCCCCTTCTCTCTAGGGAGTGGAGATTAAGACGTTTTAACCTATTTTTGTAGGGTAAATTTCTCAGCCCCTGAATCATCTTGGTCATTCTTCTCTGGACTGCCTCCAAGGAGCCTATATCTTTCCTATAATAAGGGGACCAAAACTGAGCTGCAAAATCTAAGTGGGGTCTTACTAGCGCTAAATACAACCTCAGAATGACCTCAGAACTCCTATTTGTCACACACCTATTAATAAATCCCATTATCTTGTTGGCTCTATTTCTAGCTATAATACACTGTTCCCTGGGGCGCAAGTCACTGCTTATTTGAACTCCTAAGTCCCTCACACTATATGACTTTCCTAAGGTATTGTCATTTAATGTGTAGTCTACAGGCCTATTACCTTTACCTACACTCATAATGCTACACTTGTTAATATTAAACTGCATCTGCCATTTCTCTGACCACTCGTACAGCCTATTTAAGTCATCCTGCAGCATCCTAGCATCATCTAAATTCTTTACCGGTCTTCCTATCTTTGTTTCATCGGCAAATTTACTGATATCACTGTTTATTCCTGTCTCTAAGTCATTTATATAGATTATGAATAACAATGGTCCTAGTACTGATCCCTGTGGTACCCCACTAGTGATATTACCCCATTCTGATTTCTTCCCATTAATCTGTACCCTCTGTTCCCTACTAGTAAGCCATCCCCTAATCCACTCTAGTATCTTCCCACCTATGCCATGAGCCTTGACTTTACTTAACAGTCTCCTATGGGGTACTCTGTCAAAGGCTTTACTGAAGTCCAAATAAACTATATCATACTCGTCCCCCTTATCTATGGTTTCAAATACTTTCCTATAGAAGGTTAATAAATTTGTCAGGCAGGACTTCCCCTTGCTAAAACCATGTTGACTATGTCTAATTAGCTTGTGTTCATCTAAATGTTTTCTAATTGCCCTTGCTATGATAGCTTCTAACATCTTGCCTACCACTGATGTTAAACTAATTGGGCGGTAGTTACTACTTTCTGCCTTATCTCCTTTCTTGAATATAGGAACTACATTTGCCTGCCTCCATAGCCTAGGCACTACTCCTGTGTCTAGGGATTTTCTAAAAATCATCGCAATGGGTTCAACGAGTTCTTCTCTACATTCCCTAAGAATCCTCAGAAAAATGTCGTCCGGCCCTGGAGATTTAGTCTTTTTAAGTCTATCTATTTCCTTGCTAACTACTTCCCTACTTATGACTATTTCACTTAATTTATCAACCTCTTGTCCCCTAAAGATCTGTACTGGCTCCAGTTCCCTACCCGACTCTTCCTGAGAAAATACGGACAAGAAGTATTTGTTTAATTCCTTACTAATTTCCTCCCCATTTTCTATCAAGCTGCCATCCATTCCTTTAAGAGGTCTTATTCTTTCCTTTGTTTTAGCCTTGTACAGCTGATAGAATCCCTTTGGATCCTTCTGGGCATCTCTAGCTATCCTAACCTCATAATTCCTCTTTGCAGTCCTAATATCCTTTTTAACTTTCCTAGCTAGGTCATTATACTGCCCTACTACCTGTACTTCTCCCTTTTTAATTCTCCTATAGAGTCCCTTTTTTAATCCAATTTCCCTTCTAATGCTGCTATTCATCCATTTTGGATCATTTCTATTTGACCTAATCCTCCTCTTAGGTATATACTGTTCCTGCCCTGTATGAATTTCCCTAACTATGCTATTATAATGTAATTCTACCTCAGTGTTTTGATCCTCCTCTCTGCCTACTCCTATTCCCTCCCAATCTATACTCTGGAGGTGGTATCTGAGGCCCTGGTAATTGGCTTTTCTAAAATCTGGTACTAAAGCAGTGTTTTGTTCTATCTCCCTCTTTGCATTAATCTTGAATCTAATTTCGTGGTGGTCACTAACATCAAATCTAGCTCCTATCTCAACCTGACTGACCAAAGTTTCATTATTCGTGAAGACCAGATCTAAAATATTTCCCTGTCGCGTTGGTTCCCTTACAAGTTGTGTGAAAAAACCATCCTGGAGGACATTTAAGAATTCCTCCGAGCACCCGTCTCCTGTCATACTATCCCAGTCTATTCTCCTATAATTAAAGTCCCCCATAATGCACACATTATTATACTTAGATGCCCTTGCAAGCTCCTGCATCAGGGGTGCACTAGCTGCCTCGTCTAAATCCGGAGGCCTATATATAATCCCTACAACAAACTTTTTTTAGCTTGTGTTCCATCTATCATCAGTTCAGCAGAAACAACAGTAGGTAGTATATAGTACTCTGATGTGTACAGCTTGTACACCACAGTTGTCTGATATGTAACTGGCAGATACTGTTGTAAGTGTAGGAAGTCAGTAACTGAGACAGTTTGTAGTGCATGGAAATGGTAGTGAATACTACCATCATACAAAATATGGTGATAGTTGCCATGCACTTTATGTTCTCAATTTATAGTGAGTTTTCGTTGGTACCATCTGCAGTGTTTAAAGATAGCTTGATGTGCCATCATGTGCCTCAGTGGTGCAGTGGTTAGCACGTTTGACTACGAATCTGCTGGCCCGAATTTGATCCCGGACGAGGGCAGTCGGCACACAGCTCACCCAGCCGTTCATTCTCCCAATTGGGTACCTAAGTAAACCTGGGGAAGGTAAACTGTGAAAACTCTGATGTCACAGTGGCCCTGAATCCAGGTGTAATGGATTCATTTCCACCACAGTCTTAAAAGCCGATGTGACGGGATATGAGCGCCCTCAGCAACACACAGCTGCAGCGTGTGCCAACACTTTACCTTTACTTTCATGTGCCACACTGCACATTCAGCAACACACAGCTGCAGCGTGTGCCAACACTTTACCTTTACCTTCATGTGCCACACTGCACATTCAGCAACAGGCATTATCTACTGTATACAAATTCACCAATGGATGTTCACCAGCTTAGTTGAATAGTGTATTGAATAGTGTACTATTTACCAAATACAGTAATGTAAGGAATGTAAACAAAGTGTTTGGAAGAGGACTACTGTATGTATGAATTTAGTTCTGGAAATGGATATAATTATTGTTAGTGATGGAATGTGCAAATAACAAAATTATATTTACAGTACTTGGCATTGACCAACATTTATCTGCAGCATACTTTTCCTAGCCAATTCGTTGTTTATTTGCTTTTATTAAAGGCACGGTTACAGAAATTGTTATATCATGTACTCTTAATGTGAGTAAATGTTGTGTAGTCAAAGCAACTTCTTATGCCCAAGTTTGTTTTGTTTGTGATGAGTTGTAGCAGCCCATGTTGACCCTTGCCTCCCACTCCACAGAACTCCTCCATCGCCAACGCCAGCAAAAGTGTCCCAATGCTGCTCACACCTTCCCCCGTGTCAAACCTTGGCTCAAGGAGACAGTCCACTTGTTCCATTACCTCCCTGGGCAGCTTAGACTCGCGCCGTTCCTCTACTGCCTCCATCGGCAACCCATTAGGTTCCTCATACAAGTCTCATTGCCGACCCTCAGCCATCATTTCCAACTCGAGTGGTAACCTCTTGCAGCAGTTGTCGGCCGGCGTGGTGAGTACAGTGAGTATACCCCAGACACATTTTCTTGCCTGTGTCTTGTGGTGTTTTCCCTGCTACCCAGTAGGTGGACCTTTTATTATGGTGGAATGTGTGTACTTGGTCGCCTGTGACAGGAAACATTATACTATTGTTTCATAAGCTCCTTTGATATACAACAATGTTTCTAAAGTTTTCTTATTACTGTACAAATTGTTTAACAGGTTATGGAGACTGACCAAGGATAGTGTATAAAAAAGCTTTCAACAAATATTTAGTAAATGTTTTGAAATGGTTGGTCAATTTAGTCATGGAGGTAACTTGATACTTTTCTCTTGTAAGTATTCAAATAATAGGAAGATGGGAAAACAAAATTAGGCAGAGTCCCAAAGTTTACCTGTTAAAGGGATGAAAGAATGATGCTGCTGTTTAACTCTTGCATTTGGAAGGTGGATAGAATAAAGTTGAGAGTAAGTAGAAATCATTGTGCAACGAGGCTACGTAAATGAAGCAGACATGCAGTTAGTAAGTTCAGAAGAGCATAACTGCAGGAATGTTTAAATATGGAGGAGAAACAGTGGTAGAATGGATATTCATGATACGTGACAGCATGGAGACAGAGAGAAGTACCAGATGAATGGAAGAAAGCAATTATTGTGCTTTCACATAAAGTTAAAGGTTGTAAAGATGAGTTTGATAATTATAGAAGGATAAGTTTGCTTAGTGTCTGGAAAACTTTAACAGGAGGGAAGTAGAGGTGGTTGACTTTAATACACTTGAAAAGGTGAGTCTCCCGGTAGAAAAATGTGAAGTAGTTCTAGGAAGAGTGAAAATGGAGGAAGTGAAAGAGTTTAAGTATTTGGGAACAGTGCTATGCTAACATGGAGAGATGGAAGGGGATATAAGAGAGAGAGCAGTGAAAGGCAGGAGTGTCATAGGGTCACTTGCAAGGATTATGTGAGGAAGTGTTTTATCGATGGAAGTAAAGAGAGGTTTAAGGAACAGTATTCTCCTGCCAACATTGATGTATGAATCAGAGACTTTGTACAAGGAATAGAGCATAGCAGTCAAGAGTGTGTATGGAAGATGCTGCATGGAACCTTGTGCATATTGACTGAAGTGTAATGTAGTGGTGAAAGGGTGGAAATACATACTGTGATGTAGTTTGGTCACCTTGAAAAAAAAGAAGACTAAAGAGTTTGTGAAGAAAGTTTATGTGAGTGAAATTGTGGGTCTTCAGAGGAGGTCAGTTATAAGATGGAAGGATAGGTAAAGGTGTACATGCATGAAAAAGGTGCTAATACAGGGATGGGTTTGAACAAATATGGAGGGAGTGTGCGGATAGGGAGAGGTGGTGGCTCTTCTGCCTTGGCCATCCCCTTGGGAGACGTTTCCGGAGGGAATAAGATGTCTTAGACTAAAGATAGATATATGAGTAAGCTAACACAAGGTGACCATGTAAGGCTGAAATCTCTCTTTCAAAATTGTGATGCTTGTACTTCAGAACAGCAAATAAAAGTGTGTGTTCCAGTTAGTGTTATCATGAAAATTCCATCTGAAAAAGATCCATATATAGATTTACGTTCTGCTTAGAGCCGAGTTTTAGTGCATCCCTATTAGGAGTGATCAGTGTTGTGTGGTGTCACAATGAGCAGTGTGTTGCGTAGTGTAAGACTGTTCAGTGTTTTGTCTGTTAAGGAAATAACAGTGTGTTGTCGAGTGGTGGAATGGTCAATGTTGTGTGTAGGAATAGCTATTGTGTTGTCCAAGTATTGCTAGATTTGAATTGTCAGTGTGTCATGCAGCACTGTAGTATATTGTCTGCCTATAGAAAATACTGCTTTGTCTGCACATAGAAAATACTGCTTTGTCTGCACATAGAAAATACTGCTTTGTCTGCACATAGAAAATACTGCTTTGTCTGCACATAGAAAATACTGCTTTGTCTGCACATAGAAAATACTGCACTGTTTGTAACATAATATAGATTGTGTGTTTTGCATAAAGTAGAAGTGACCAGTGTATTGCTTCTAGTAGCGGGAATGACCAGTGTGTTGGCTTCAGTATTAGGGTTGTAAATAAGTAGGTATGTGGTGCTTTCTGCCATGTGTAATCCTAGTTGAGTCAGTTAATGTTTGTGGCCATTGTAGTAAGTGCCTCTGAAGTAGCTGAACATATAAAGCAATATCTTAACAGGTCATATTGTTATCATACGTTCTAACAGAGCACTCATTCAGTTGATGAATATAAATTTCATGATAAACTTCAAACTTGTAAAATCAGCTGAACTCAACCTGCAGAATAACTAAACCAAGAAATGATATATTCTTAAGAACTGCAAGATATTGTGGAATGTATGGAGTTTAAAGTACACCATGGATTACGCTTTATTGATTTTTTTTTATATTTTTTCCATTGCAGTACCAACCTTTCTCCAGTAAATCATAAACAAGATGATCCTGCAGAAGAAAACGTGGCAACGACTCATCATTCTCTAATGGAAAGGTGCATCAAAGTAACCTCAGCACACACCCATATCAGAATACTGCTCTGTAATACACTTGAGTGAACCCAGTTGAAAGGGATGGAAACAACTGAGGAGAAAAAGAGAAAGCATGAGAATCAGCAGCTAGGTACCTGCTGGGAAGTGACGTGGGACAGGGCATTGTGTTGCTGGAGGAGAACAATATATTAATACTACTGTGATTGTCATGTACATTGATATAGCTCAAGGTGACTAATGTTCTCGAGGCAGTGAGACGTAGAGGGAGAAGAAACCGGTGTTTTATATGCTAGATTAAGGTGTCCATGTTGTTGAGGTGAGGTGAGTATAATGGGTGATAAGACAAGGTGTGTATGCAGTTAGAAGTGAGTGGAGGTGGTGATAGTTGTTGATCGTAGTACTGGTGGGTGGGTGGCATGGTGGGCTATGAGGATGGCTGTGGTAGTGGTGGTTCCTGTAGCAGTTGGCATGCACTGACTCCTTATGTAGAGTGGTGTTGTGTGCAATGGGAGGGTGTGGGTGACTTCTCTGTCAAGCTGTTGTCCTACTTGAGGTCATACAGCACCTCAGTAACACTCCATCACTTACACCATCAACACACTTCCCTTAAACTTAAACTTCCTCCTCCTTCATGGCAGACATTCTTAACCCAAACACTCTTCATTAATGTTCCCGCCGCAGACTGAGTGGCATTTTATTTAAGCATTATATAAGTGGCCAGACAAACTTTATCACCATGGATAACCAGTTAGCCAATTGTTATTTTAGGAATCTATATAATGATGTAATGCATTACACTATGATATGTTTATTCTAGTGCCCAAATTCATTACCTATTTTGAATGCAGGGTCAAGTATCAAATTATATAGAATATGATAACAATATCAATGACAATAATATAAAAATGATTTATTACCAGATACCAATCAGAGATGTTTTCGTCTCTGTAATACCCAAATTTACAATTGTGATACTTAGGTGTGTTAGAAAATGGTTCTATATTATAAATGTATGAAACATGAAATACCACCACCCACAGTTCCTTGCCAATACTGTGGTTTGTTTGGTCTTTGTGGCGATCAGATGCATATTGATACACAGGATACAAAGCTGTCTACATTTTGTGGAGCAGCAAGTTTTAGTTGTGAGACAACTAAAAAAAAATAAATAAACTTGTTAATACTTGGTCATAAAAAACTTATTAAAATTGTGAGAAAGAGGTGTGAAGACCCCAAAAACTGTCATTATGTCGTAGGTGATTCATTCTTCCTTGACAAATTCCATAATATCAGTTTATTTCCTTATTAACTCAAGCATATCACGTATTGAAAGTGTGTGAGACTTGGATGCACATTTTGTCACACTATCCAATAAGATAACAATTTATATTATTGAACAATTTCACACCTCAGCTGTTTTTGTGTTGAAAGGCCTTGCAGAAGACCAGCTGGAGAAGCTATGTTGGTGAAACACAGTCTTTCATTGTCTCGTATCTTAGAATTCTTTTGGAAGCTAAGCCCCATTATGATTCCTACTCACACCACCCAATAAGGTTGAGGGTAAAATTATCAAAAGAAATGTTTAAGCTGTCTCTCAGTATTAATATAACCATACTTGAGAACCAAGGGATAATTCCACATTGACATAGAATATATATTTTTTGGTATTAGCTCCAGTGAAAAGTCCAGCAATGACTGGTGATTGCATTAGGGGCGCCAAGGCTTTTAGTTTGTACTTCCAGAATTGAATCAACTCTAAGAGAGAAGTCTCATGAATTGCTATTCCAGGCTGTTCTAACAGTAATTTCTGCATGTAAAACATCATGTAGTTTAAGGAATCACTTGAATGCATTCATGAGGTTTGGTTTATAATTTAAAAGTACAGGCTAATGATGTCTCCAAGATTCTCTCTTACTACACCACTACCTCTTGTGATGCTGGCTGGGTCTTTGTTCAACATTTAGTCTCAGGTGGGGGACACAAATAGGATGTGTTGCCTGATTTGATTTAATTTAATTTCTATAAAGACGGTCTCATGAGGTAGGAAGTCCTCACAAGGATATATGTTGTGTCTTGTACATGAGTTTTCTTATATATCAAAATGGAAAACAGATCTTGGTAAAATGTTCATATTGATACGTTGTTTCTAGAGAATAAGTTTCTGGTTCTAACATTTACAATAAGTTCAGTTATTTTCATGAAGCAAATGTTACACTCATAAGTCTTCTGTATTACTGCATCTTTGCTTTTTTTCATACATTCAGTATTGGGAATAAGTTACAAGCAAACACGTCACACTGAAGCTTATTGTGGGTCATTCCATGATGTGTTAGATGATGTGTAGTGTTCAGTCTTTCTCATTGAACATTGTCTCTTCTTGGTAATGTCACACTACTATTATCTGTCTAGTGGTGTGTGTGTGTGTGTGTGTGTGTGGTGTGTGTGTGTGTGTGTGTGTGTGTGTGTGTGTGTGTGTGTGTGTTGTAGTAAACAGGGCCTGAGCTACACTCGTGTGATCCTTTCTTCGTATATATACTTGTCCAGGTTTTCTTTCAGTTGTTATACGTTTTTTGCTATTATCGCCTCTTCCTTCAGTCCTTTCCAAGTATCTATACCTCTATGGGGAAATCTGTACTGTTATGTAGCGTTCAAGCAAATTCCTTTTTGCAATATTTTCTTGTATCCCCTCAAATATCTAGCCTCTCCTTTTCTTCTCATTATTAGATATTTTGTATATTTTTCCTCCAGGTTGTTCATCAAATTTTATATTGTAATTAAGTCACCCCTTTCTCTCCTTTCTTGTAGTGTTGTCAGTTGCACTTCTTTTAATCTTTCCTCATATGTTAGGTATTTTAAATCTGGCACCATCTTAGCTGCTATTCCCTGTATTCTTTCCAATTTCAACACGCTTTTTCTTGTGGTGAGACCATATTACTTCTGCATATTCCAGTTTGGTGTGTGTATTTACCTAGTTGTAATATACAGGAAAAGAGCCACACTTAGGCTTTGTGTGTGTGTGTGTGTGTGTTTACCTAGTTGTAGTATACAGGGCCTGAGTTACACTCGTGTGGTCCTGTCTCTGTATCTATATTTGTCCAGTTTTTCTTTCAGTTGTTGTACATTATTTACCATTATCACCTCTTCTTTCAATCCATTCCAAGTATCTAGACTTCTTGGGGAAACCTTTACTTTTTTGCACACACAAGTGGAAAGAATATATAGAATAGCAATTAAGATGATGTCAGAATTGAAAAATTCAACATACGAGGAAAGATTAAAATGATGTGTGTGTGTGTGTGTGTGTGTGTGTGTGTGTGTCTGTCTGTATGTGTGGGTGGGTGTGGGGGGGGGGAGTCTGTGCGCTTGTTGTATGTTAATCTAGTGGACAAATATATTTTTCTGGCAATTTCTGAACCATAAAACTTATAAGGAAATACAGAAGTAATCACTTCTTCATAGCAGCTCTTATAGTTTTATGTATTAGCAGACATTGAAGATTATGAACTTTTCCTTCTAGGGTTTACCATCGTAGTGTCAGGTTTCTGAATTTTAAGTTTAAGACTGCATCACATGTTAAGATTTTTATCAAGTTCAATTGTAGTCACTTTTAGATGCTTTTTAATAGCAAAGTAAACTCTCTAGAAATAAGCATAATTCCTATAAAATAACTTTACTAATGCTCTCTGGTGCTAATCTAGGTATAGTTACTATACTGTATTTTCCCCTTAATGTTAGGGATCAACACTAAAGTTCATCATGGCAGTGTGATGGTGATAAGGTGTCCTCCTGACCTTGAGACTGTGCTGTTCTTACTTTTCTATGGAATCATTCATTTTTAAGGACACTACAAACACTTAGCATTAGGATGTTTTAGAGCAGAACTCTGATGTATGTTTGTGCGTCTCGTGACACTCCTGTAGCTTAGAGCCAAGTGTTCCCTGCTGAGCTCTGTTATGAATGCTGAAGTGTTGTGTGCGTGTGATGTGTAGCGCGTGTTTGCTGTGCGGCCTCCACGGGCCTGCACCGCAACACCCACAACCTACAAGTTTCTGAAACACAAAGGTTGAAGTGTGGACCTCCCTTTCACTGGTCCACTACTACTGTTTAGATACTCTGCTGCTGATTGCTGCACTTGATGTATGTTTCATACATACATACATACTGCAGCCAGCAAGGATAAAGTATCTTCCAGGTGACTAGTCATCTTCTAAGAGTTATCTCACTAAGTATAGTAGAAATTCTTGGTATAGTGCAGGCTGTAGATGAACTAGAACATGTATTGGCTTGCTTGCTTCATTAGTTCTTTGCATATTGGGGGTGTGCTAAAGGAAAGTTAACATGTGTACTTCTGATACTTGATCTGATCTATTCTCCTTCATCTGTTCATTCAATATCCATAATACTACAATGTATTCGGGTAATTACTGATTTTCATTATTTATCCATTAATTGATATTTCAAATACGTTTGTCCTACTCACTGTATGGGCAATAAGTAAAATATATATATATATATATATATATATATATATATATATATATATATATATATATATATATATAACACTCTTATTACTGCTTGCTTCCTTTCGTTGCACAAATCTTTGTGAATATTAACTTGTAGTGTGACTGTAAGTTATTGCTAAGTGTGACTACTCTTAAAGTGTGCAGAAAATCAAATGATGCATTAACACTTCACTTATGGGTGTATGTATGTGCATGTGCTTCATTCCTTGTGTGTGATCTTTGCATGTTGTGCGGTGTGGTGTAGTGAGGTGGTATGGTGGAGTGCAGTGCAGTGTGGTGGTGTGGTGTGTGGAGTAGTGTAGTGTAGCATGTGTGTGTTTGTGGATGGGCATGAGTGTGTGTCTGTGCAGGTATTCTCAATGCATGTCTAAGGTTCTTGTTACAGCCACAGGAAAAGGAGTCCAAGAAAACATGTTTTACAAATTTCTTCACTTTATGTTGGGAGACAAACTTATTTTTCAAATACTCATCTGAACCTCTGAACTCTGTCTTTATTGATCTTCATCCTCTGACCCTGCCCCTTGTATTTGTTGACAATTTCAAGGGACTCATTTTCCTTGTGGTCTTCCTCAGAAGTGATACATTTAATTCTGTCTTCATTGACTTCTTTTGTGTTTCCATAGAACCTATTGATCTGTTTCTTGAGACTTGCAGCTTCTTTCATGTATTATAAGTGCACAGAGTTGATGAGGTTCCAGATAATTTCCATAGTTAGCTGTTGGCAAGCTTAAAGAAAACCATCTGGATGCTATAAGTTTTCTCTGCACATAATGCAAGTTAGTTTTCTATTGTGTGTGGCAATACCTAGGTTTCATACATTGTTTTATTACCTTCACTTCACTTACAGAATGAAAGCTGTGGAGATATATAGCAACCAATCCAGCTTTACCCTTGCTTCTAAATCGTTGTGGTGTTGTCTCAGAACAATGCCATACATTTTTTTTACCTTCCCATTTGTTGAGGATATTTCAGTTATCTTGGAAGGTGTCATGAGTTGTATGGTTAAGCCAAGCCAGGTGGATGCATGGGATTGATTGGTGGAGAGCAGCAGCAACTCATGCTTACCCAACCCATCCACTGGAGTATACGGCATAACCTGCATGTATAAAATGGCCTTTTTCTGTGACTAATATAATGGATCCTTCGTGTGATATGTTTTCAAATGATTCACAGTTATTTATTAAATTGGTAATTTGAAACACAAGTGAAATATTAACACATTATTTATATTAAAGTTTTATAAACTTTTCTAGAATATCTTATCTTTCAGTAACTTATACATTCCAGTTTTCACCTAACATGAAACATGGTGTTATTGATGTAGTCATTTATCTTATTGAAGCAGTCACCCCCATTGTGTCCTGATGGTTTCGTAATCACAACTCTTCACATGCAACTTATTTAAGCCACAGCATCACATAGCTCCTATGAAGCACATTATAAACATTTGTCTGTTTGGAATTCTTGTGTCTTCAGAGTAAGCCATTCATACCGTGGGTAAGTTGCATCATTCTGTTTAAAACCCAGCGACCCAACCCTAGCTTAGTCTACACAATTCACACAAGGATCTTAGGCAAAAGTAGGAAACTAAACCAGTTTGCCATAGATTTCCTGCACCAAAGTCAAAACTTTCTATGCATGAGTGAATGACAGTTTGTCTGATGTTTGAGCTTAGAGTGTTCAACAATAATGTAGTGATAACACTTATCCCATCCCCGTCCCTCATTTTTTTTACAAACTTACTTTTCTTTAACCTTGATGAGCTACAAATGTGCACAAAAACAGCCACAGTAGCACATCTTTATTACCTGTAGAATTCCACACCATAAAGTAAGCTGTGAAATGACTTAGTAGTGTTCACAGGCACCAGAACAGCCCAGTGCACAGTGCACCCTCACATGTATCAACCATGAACACAACCATATCAGGATACTTGTATTAAATTGTAAGTCTTCAAAGTCATATATATATATATATATATATATATATATATATATATATATATATATATATATATATATATATATATATATATATATACTCAACTACCCTTGCTACTAAATCCTTATAATTCTACTGATAAAACGTAATCTACCACTTCACATCTCTGCTCTAGTAAGTGTGTCCCTGTAATATAAAGTAGAGATCAGTGGTTTATCAGGAAGGGCCAGGAGTGAGTATTTTGTCCAATTTAAAATGAAGATTATGTATGTAAGAAGCTTTGTTGTTATATTGTAAGGTAATAGTTTGCCCAGCAGTGTGAAACATTATTATTGAGCAAGAACTGTGTCCAAGCTGAACGTTTAGCATGTCAAAATGGAAGTTTTGCCTGCATTGTGCAAATCTTTGTGTCAGCATGAAAGCATGAGTTGAGTGTTTTTCAAGGGCAGTGTGTGTAAATAGGCTCTTATTTTCCTTTTCTTCTTAACATGTTTATCTTCCCATGTGTGTTCTGGTGTGTCGTGTGTACGCATGCGTGCTTCCCAAGTACCTGCTGGGTCTCGAGGGCACTGCAGCTCCCCACAACCTGAGGCTGCCAGTAAGTCTGGTGCAACACTGTAAGTGTTTGCTGAACGGGTAGATTTGGGGCAGCCAGCCAAGGTAAGATTCTTGCAGCATTGGTTTTATGTAGACCCTCAAGAATATATTAAGGAATTTTTACTGCATTCATTGGTAACCAATCTAGATGTCAGGAGGTAATATGAAAATTGTACATTTCTTTTCGTATAAATGATGATTGGTCTTTTGTATATGTTATGACACTGTAAAGGTCTTGTAAAGTTACTTCCAAGGGATTTAAGCACTATGGGATGTCTCCAAATGATTGGAACCATTTGAATATTAATCCATTGTCACCTCGAATTGAGGCTGTTGATGCTGGGTATCTTCCCGCTTATCACATGAACCCTGGAAGAAGATGTGTCCATTAATGTGTATCAAGAAAAAGATGAACAAAAATAGAAGTGGTGTTGCAACATCACGAGAAAGTGACTGGGCTGGCGGATTGAAATTGCTTGAAGTATTTATTAGTAATGAGGTGGCAGCAAGCAGTAGTGATTGTGCGTCTGATGTGCCACAAGCGCCCTTCTCACACTTCCACTTCCATAATCACACTGTGCGGCCTCTCGATCCCTCCTCTCCGTGGCGAAGTAGGCAATAATGAGCTCAATGTGTTTGTAACATTGTGGTCAGTGTCGTGCCGTCTGTCTGCCTGCAAGGTGGACATCACGTGTTGGCCATGTGCTGTTTATTTAAAGTTTGTTTGTTTCCCTTTTGAAAAAAAATTTTCATATTAAACTTATATCAGATGATCCTTTGTTGATTGGAACTTAAATGTGGAATTAGTTATTTTTTTGTAATGGTTTTATAGAGGAATGAAAATGAATTTGTATTACTTTTATAGTATAACAGTTTCAGGGAGAAGTAATTAATGGCAATTGTTTTTGTTTACACTCGAGTATTATATTTATTGCACACTAATAATGACACAATCTGTTGCACAACTTCAAAGTTACATCGATAAATATTCTGCTTTCATCTAATTATCCTTCATCTTGTGTCCATTTGCTGAACATAACATTTTAAATAAAAGTTGATTTAACAAAAAGGCAGATTCTTGATTCCTGTATGTGACATCTTAACCATTTTCTGGCTTACATTTGTAAATAATTTCTAAACTAATATAGGCAACTGGTTTTCATGTATGAAAGTTTCAAGATAAATATGTAAAATAATTTCATAATTGATTTTGATATGGTTTCATAATAATTCATACTAAGTGCAGTATACAATAATTCTTTCTTGTTAACATTTCAAGTCGTCTTAATATTTCTTAAATATTCATATTTCAAAAGCATATTGGACCTTATGCACACAATACCTAGAGCCCAATATTGCTAATCTTCGGCACTGTGGTCTCTTGTGCCTGATCTAACTCTGAGATAGAACACTTTTAGGCTGTTTTCATAGTTATTCTATATAAGTAGAAGCAAAAATATATAGAAATATACAAATATATAAATATATATTGTTAGTTATAATTCCTACTATATGTAAATTAACAAGAAAATTTACACTTTAAAACATACTTCTTGGTCTATATTGTAACATCTATGTGTGAGAGTAATAAAGTTCCCTTGTTGCATACTGTTTATCCATGAAGACAACCAAGAAAAATTCAAGACTACCTTTTTGTTAACAAATCTTAACATGTATTACAGCATTCAATGTAGCAAATGTTCATCTTTTCACCATACATGAACCACTGTGATGTGAACAAGTTAAAACATTAGGTGAGATTAGTGTACATAGTGATGATGAAATCCTTCCTCAGTAATGAAACTTGATATCCTGTAAAGGTTTGTCACCCAAGTTATCCTACTGTAGCAACAAAATGCAAGGCTGTTCCTCATTCATATTACTTTTCCTTATCAAACTAATGATGAGAATCCAGGAGAAGTTTCATTAATAGAGATTTATTTTTCAATACAGCAACCCTGCTCCCCCACATGTATGATGACGTGGAGACGGTTGAAGATATATGTATTACAGGAGTCATGGCTGATAAGAGTAAGGCTTTCACACCAAAGTGACACGTCGCACATGGCATGTCATGTGCTGTGCCACTTGAAAACAAACTTATAGAAACAAATGTAACCTTTCACACCGGAGTGGCATAATACATGACATGTACCACTTGTCACTTGGATGACACTCCCAGATAGGACCAGACCATTATTTTTTTTTAGCATGTGCCGTGGCACCCTGCACAATGTTGTCAAATTCAATGGAACTTTCACACCCAAATGATTAATAACCAAGATAATATTGATATCTCTTTACGCATGCAGTAAAACTGTTGAAACTTTTCTTCATGCAGCTCTAGTTTCCTTGCAACTACAGAAGCACTGTGAACCCCTACATTCTCCATCAGATACAGATGTATCCAGCATCTACTCTTAGTACGTTTTCTTGGGGCGACTACAACACTGATCAGAGCAACTATATCAGCCTCATCCTCCGGTGATGCCATCTTTTGAACTGAGTATGGCCATACGCCACATGTCACTTTGTTGTGAAAACACAGTGTTGCGTGTCATTTGTCACTTGCCTCCTGCCACTTGATGCGTAAGACTTTGGTGTGAAAGCAGCAGCCTAAAGCTCAGATTAAATGCATTCAATTATAGGATTACTCAGCACTTTCTGGTCAGCATTTAGTTGTGTGTTGCCACACCAGTGATATGTGTTCATTGTGTTTTTCCTTTTAGCCGGCACCACCGAGGGCACCTGTGGTTTGTTGTGTGCAACATCACCCTTTGGTTCTTGATTAATTTGCTCATAAGTCGCCAACAAAGTCTGAACAAACCAGTAAACTAATATAAATTTTTAAAAATTTGGTAAACTAAGCTATTGAATTTAACTTTTCATTAAGCTTTTGTTATTGATAGCATAACTTATATACTCATCAATCCTTTGGCATAATTACACAATTTTACTACAGTATTTTCTTGGCTGTTACCCAACGTTGAATTGAACAGGTGTTACTACGTACTACTCTGGATTCACATTGCTACATCAACTCAATTACAATACAGGTATAAGTCTAAATGTTATGATAAATAGGTTAATGAAAGCAATTAAGATCAATGAAATGCGTAGGAGGCAGGAAGTGGCGTTAATAGTTTGTGTGAAGTCTTATGGACAGGCAAGGTGTAAGTGAGAAAAATATATGAATGAGAAATTATTTTAACTGGAAATAACTTACATCATCAAAGCTTATAGCACTTCCTCAGTTTTGTTGAAATAGGTAATTGGAAAAAAGTTTATATTTTTGTAATTTGGTAATTGAATTATAGATTACTTAGAGAAGCTTAAACTTTGTACATGTATGATAATTGTTTCACTTTGAATTATCTCCTGTCTATTTTGACAGGAATTGGAATAAGTGATAGGACAACTGAATGGCAAGACACCACAATTTGAATCATGTTCTAATCATAAAGAAATGTTGTAGGTAATTGCAATAATTCAGTAGTTAGTTTTTTTTTTATTCTAGTGTGCTGTTTTTACATTTTCAACACATGCAAGTTAAGCAATGTTCTTTAATTACTTACCTTCCCTCAATATGCAGGTCACCATAACACACTTGGAGAACATTCGTCTATGTATTTGTGACATCCAGCATTGCAAATAACCTTTGACACAACTATACACGAAGACGACTTCACGAAGCAGACTACAACCTCGGCTCTTTAGAATATTGACTTCAGATTCTGAGCCACTTCTCAAGACAATGCAAGATTATCGTGTGTTGTGGTTGCTCGATAGATACACTTCACTCCAGCCACCACTACCACCACCACCACCACCATCATAGCAACAAGGCTGTTTGGTATGTTATCTTGTCTAAAAGTGTTTGTACTTGCCTCTTTATATGAGGGATTGTATTTTTAGACATCGTGCAGTAAACTCATAATGATGTGCATGTCAGGCACCAAGTTAATCTTTCAAGTTTATCAATACAATATAGTTTATACAATTAACCTTTCTAAACATTTGGCAATGGCCTTTATTTTGATATGAATAGGCATTAAAATGGTTAAAGTCTAGAATAATCTCAAAAGAGTATACAGTAAAGAGTTTATGAAAAGGAATAATGCCAATTTAATTTCAGAGCATGAAAATGTTAAACAGCCATGGCAACATCATTCATCCTTATCTCACTCAGACTCATAAGTGGAATTTTTCTTAATGGGTTCTATTTCCAAGCCCATTACCACTGTGGAGGAGCTTCAGGACCAGAGATTGTGGTCCAATGCTGTGATAGAGACCTTTGGCCTCTACAGCCTCTGATTTCAGTCTCTGGTCCACACAATTTTTGCTTGGCATCTTCCATCTCTCTTCCATCTACCCGTATACATAACACCAAGTGTCACTCCTGTGCTTCCCCTCCAAAAACCATCTACTGGTCCTACTTCTTCCTTAATCACTGAAACTTCTTTTCTATAGTCTTCTACCAAGAAAACTTTTATTCCTACTGTCTTCTCTCCTTCCCCTAGTGAAGCCAACTCTGAGATCGAATCCTTTGTAGCAAAACCTTTCATTGATATCTCACTCCCTTTCCCATCCTCTACCTCATCACATTTAACTTTCAATAACACCCTCTGTGTTCCAGTAGAAGTTCATCCCCACCCCGTGACTTTCCCTCATTCCCCTACCCTCTCCCCCTACTCCTACACATCCCCCATCTTCCCCTCTCCCTTCCCCCTCACTCTTTACCTCTTCTTTCCCTCCCACCTGAAAGCATACAACTTGAGGTTCGTATATAGAGAGTAGATAGGAGAGATAATTTCTATGGGAGCGGAAACCACAGATAATCCGGTGTAGAATGGACAGCAGTGGATAATGAAGGAAAGAAAATTTACGAGTTGTGATAATGGTAATAATATGAGTACTGGAATCATGAGGGGCGGAGAGATAAGTAGGAGGAGGTATGGAATGTATGTGTGGGCTGGAGGGATCTTAGAGAGAGGATGAATTATATAACAAGGACTCATGAGGAAACCCAGGAGGTAAAGGATAATCAAGAAGATATTTTGTGGTAGATGTAGCTGAAGGGGTGGAACGGAAAGGGGGAAAAGAGTGATGGGGATGGGAGAGGGGAAGATAGGGGAGGGGGAGTGGGTAAGGAAGTGGATAGAAGGTCACGAGGTGGGAGATTAACTTCTGCTGAAACACATAGACTGTTATTGAAAGTTGAATGTGTAAGGGACACACAAAGCATTCATAGGTGCAAACTTTACTTGTGTATATACAATGGGGTGAGAGTGCAGTACAGGTGTAACAGTAGTGGTGACGGACCAGTGACAAGGCTGGAACTGGTCATCAGGTAACAGTGGTGGCCCGCTGTAGACTCTGTAGAAACAGTCTTGAAGCCTCGGAGGTGTTGGCGGGTGTAACAGGCTAACACTCCGTACAGAATGTGGTGAGGTATAGGATGGGAAAGTGAGTGAGACATCAATGAAAGGTTTTGCTATAAAGGCTTCAATCTCAGAGGTGCTCTCAATAGAGAAAGGAGGAGAGAAGACACTGAGTAAAAGTTTTCTTGGCAGGAGGATGTAGGGAAGGTTTAGTGATTAAGGATGAAGTAGGATCAGGATACAGTTTCAGAGAGGAAGCATAGGAGCGATAATTGGTGTTTTGAATATAACATAGGAAGGGGGCAAGGTTTGAAGTTGAAAGAGTAGAGGTTGGGGTGTCAGGGTCTAGTAAAGAAAAAAGATTAGTCAGTGGTAATGAAGTTACTACAGAGGGTAGGGTGAGAGAAATGGAAGGGGAAGAGACAAGAGATGTGGATGAAGGGAGAGCAATTCAATTGGAAGAAGTAATAGTGTTAGATGAAGGAGCGAGGAGTGGGAGAGGAAGAGGTATGAGTGGAAGAAGAAGGATAGGATGTAGTAGTTGGAAAGGTATTGGTAGTTGTGGTCTGTGGGGTGTTAGTGGAAATGAGCTGAGAGGGAGGAGCCTGTTGGAAGCCTATGTGATGGGCTTTTTGTCTAGCTTCTTTGAGTGTCAGGTCTGTTTGAAGCAGAGGACAGCAACCTCCAATTCAAATTTGTAGACAGGGTAGCCTCAGAAGAAAACATTATGTTCATGGATGCAATTTTCAGAGATGCGTTTTGTTGAGAGGAAGTTTGTACGGAAATGGCCAGGTGAGGGCAACATTCGATGGATTTGTAGTATTTGGTGGATGTTCAAGTTTCCAGTGTTATTTGGCACTGACGAGGAGGGGAGGAAAGTAAGGTTTAATCATACAGAAGGGCCCACCTATGTATACAATCAGGAAGATCTTGTCCTTTGAATGTAATTTTTGCAATATTTGTTGGGTATTTGTGGCGGCCATGAGGTTTAACACATGAACAATATCATCTTCATCTGCAATCAGTTCAAAGAAGTCAGAAGAACAGTTAGGCCAACCGGCGCCCACTCGGCAGATTTCATTGGATATGAAAACAGTATCTGTACGAGTGTTCAGTTGGGTATCAAGGAACACTGGGCAAGGTTTCCCATCAAGGTATTTGATGGTAAGCATAGTTTCAGCCTCGGATTTTGAGTCAACAATGACTAGGCGAGATCTATCAGGTCATGTGAGGAAGGTTACCTGTCACCTGTCTTTGGATGCATTTTTGAAATTGGAAAATGTTTTCTGAGTAGGGAGCATGAGCAGGGATATGGAAGTATTTGTTCCATTGACGAGGACCAAAGAGGCTGAATAAAGGAAGGTGATTAGTGGTAGTGGATGGGCGTGGGCGAGGGTAAGAGGAGGAGAGGACAGTCTGGGTTATAGAAGAAGAGGTCAAAGTAGAGGGTTGGTAAGTGGTTTTAAGTTTGATGGTATATATAGTTCTAAGGTGGTTATAATAATAGAAGGAGAGGTTGGTGTTGGTGTTAGGGAAGCAGGTACAAGAAGAGGTGGAAGGCACAAGGGAGTTGACAGGTGGGCGGTTAAGGGAGTTTTCAGAGACGAGGTTAGAATGAATTGTTTGTTGTGTATTCCCCAATGCACTTGTTAATTTTGAATTTTCATAACTAGCAATGGTGAGCCACTCCCCATAACCACCATGGAGAGTAAGGGCAATGAAAGAGGGAGGGTATACCATGCTCATGGCACACTCAGACCATTCATGACTAGCCCGTAATTAGCCTCTCATCTTCTTAGCATGGCTCTCTCACTTTAGGAAAAGATGGGAATAGTGGGAGGTTAGGAAGAAGACATGAAATAAATGGAAATAAAGCTAGAAAAAAAGTCCAACAAAAATTGGTTGGACTAGAGACTAAATTCCAAGGCATCGCAGCATCAAGCCACAATCTCTGGTTCCAAAGCCTCTCCACAACGGCAATGGGCTTGGGAATTGAAGGGTGTTCAGTAGGGAGCATTGGCCGGGATAAGGAAGCATTTATTCTATACGTGAAGCCCCTCTGTTTCCAAATCCATTGCTACTGTGGAGGAGCTTTGGGACCAGAGATTGTGGTCCAGTGGTGTGATGGAGACCTTTTGGCCTCCTTTAAAACCTCAGTCGTCAGTCTTTAGTCCAACCAATTATCGCTTGGCCTTTTTTTTTCTGGTTTTATTTCTCTATGTTACATGTCTTTTCTTTCTTACCTCCCACTATCATCTCCTTTTCCTGAAGTGTGAGTGCCGTGCTTAGAGGATAAGAGGATAACTACGAGTTTATTCATGAATGGCTTAAGGGTGCCATGGGTACGGTATACCTTTCCTCTTTCATTATCTTTAATCCCCATGGTGGTGATGGGGAGCAGACCAGTTATATCCCCCACTTCCGTTCGGCTCAACATGACCAGTTATGAGAATTCAAAATTAACATGTGCATTGGGGAATGTACCTCATTCCTCGCCCGAACTTCCCTGGCTTTGAAGAGGACACTCCTCCAACCTCGGCTCTGAAAACTCCATTAACCGACCACTTATCAACTCCCTCGTGCCTTCCACCTCCTCCTATACCTGCTTCCCTAACACCAACACCAACCTCTCCTTCTACATCCATTTCTTTGTTTATTACTGTATAACCACCTTAGAACCATATATAACTTCAAAACCCAAAACCATTCACCAATCCTTTACCCTCTTTCTATAACCCAGACTGTCCCCTCCTCCTCTTAACCTCGCCTACGCCCATCTAATACCACTAATCACCTTCCTTTGGTACTTGTCAATGGAACAAATACTTCCATATCCCTGCTCATGCTCCTTATTTAGAAAACACTAAAATTTCAGAAATGTATCCAAAGACAGGTGAGAAGGGTAACCTTCCACACATGACCTGACAAATCTCGCCTAGTCATTGTTGACTCTGAATCCCAAGCTGAAACTATGCTTATCATCAAAGACCTAGATGGGAAACCTTTCCCAGTGTCCCTTGATACCCAACTGAACACTCGCACCGTTCTGATACCCAATGAAATCTGCCCAGTGGGCATTGGTTCGCCAAGCTATTCTTCTGACTTCTTTGAACTGATTGCAGAGGAGCAAGATATTGTAAGGGATGAAGAATACTTGCTATCTGAGTGAACTAACTTTTATTGCCCTTTCAAGTACATATACAAAATATCAAAAGTATAATAAGAATCTGCACATTCTTATTCAATGTTCACCATCATCTTAACTGTAACACCTATTTTGCTTAGCCAGCAATCTTATACATATATTAATCAATTAATGCATTACCTATATATGTGGTGACTTAAACAATGTTACAATATCGCTCATGAGTCCTGCTTTACTGTCAACCTTCGTGGCCGCTGCAAGTACCCAGCAAATATTACATTCAAAGGACTAGATCTTCCAGACAGTGTATACATGGTGGGGGCCTTCTGTAAGGTTAAGCCTTGCATTCCTCCCCCACCATGAGCGCCAAAACTGCTGTATATTCTGACATCCAGCTGAACACTGTAGATCCACCACACGTTGCTCTCTCTGTACCTCACCTGGCCATACCCGTACAAACTGCCACCCAACAAAACACATTTGTGCAAACTACACTCAAGAACATAATGTATTATTCCAAGGCTACCCTATCTACAAATTTGAATTGGAGGTTGCTGTCCTCCGCTTCAAACATGTCATAAATCTCAAAGAAGCTAGATAAGAAGCCCGTCTCAGAGGCTTCCAACAGGTTCCTCTTTGTCAGCGCATTTCCACTAAGACTCCACAAACCACAACCAGAACTACCTTTCCCTCTACTACATGCCATCCTCCTTCCTCTAGTCATCTATTCTACTCCCACTCCTCTTGTGTTCCTTCATCTAACATAATTACTTTATACTGCTATTACCCTGCCTTCACCCTCCTCTTTTCGCTCTTTTCCTTCCACTTCTCTCACCACTCCTGTAGTTCCTTCAGTACCAGTGATTAAACTTTTTTTCTTCACTAAACCCAGACACCACAATCCCTACTCCTTCAACTTCGAACCTTGCGCTCTACATCGTATGCATATATATATATATATATATATATATATATATATATATATATATATATATATATATATATATATATATATATATATATCTCTCTCTCTCTCTCTCTTTCTCTCTCTCAGCCCACAGACCCACAGGATGTCCCCCACAGGATGTTTACGAAACACAGTCCAACACTCACCACAGCCTCTCACATTGAATATTATATATATATATAATCTCTCGTCTCTCTCTCTCTCTCTCTCTCGTCTCTCTCTCTCTCTCTATCTACTCTCATCTCTCTCTCTCTCTCTCCTCATTAAATTAGTATATCTCTACATGTTGCGTTGGATGAGTGTTGCCAGCCACTTGGTGTTGAGGGGATTCCTGGCACTGTGGATGATACTAGATGCGAGGCTGTTACTGCTGTTGGCTTCTAGATGCAAGGCTGTTATTTTCTGTTGGGGCTCTAAATGCGAGGCTGTACTGCTGCTGTCCCACTCCCCTGGAACAAATTGTCAATATTAAAAATTTACTCAAATTATTCACAGTTTGATGCATTTTACATTACTTTTAATAGTAATAGATGCCAGATTTTTTTTTTGAATGATTTCAAGTAAAAGTTTAGTTAGTTTGGTTGCATTGCTATCAATCAATATTAATAGATAATGTCAGTTTGTACCAGGTGGTTTTATTTCTAATCAATCAAACAGAAAGACTAGACAGATTCATTCCTACACATCACCAATTCAAATCACCTTGTGTTTGGCGTGAGGATTCAGAGACAATTAAATGCATTGTGGACAAGAATGAGATTAAAGCAAGCTATGAAAAAGAATAAGAGAGCATGTAAGAAATACTACAACAAAATGTGAAGAAGAAATAAAGTGAAGAGAACTGAGTACAAGTTGTTGAATAGGAAAGGAGTTGCAGAGTAGAAAATGGAAAGTGGATGAAGAGTTTTGGTGTATAAAGCCGAGTGAAAGTTTGATAAACGAAGTTATTTTGGTAGGAGTTAAGAAAGAGAGGAGACGTAATGGGGTGTTAATGTGAGAACATAAAGGACAGGATGGAGTGCAGGTAAGAGGTATAGAGGAGGTGCAAGGAATATGGAAGTCACTCTATACTTTTACGTAACGCCTACAAGGTTATACAGACCTTGATCCTATTCCATGATATCTTAAACGCTCCCATACCCTGTGTCATAGGCAATTGATGTAGAGATAGTCCTTACCTATTACTCTAGGTTTCTGTATGATACGAGAAAAAAAATAATATACCTACAAATTGTCTTCTACTTCATTCTTTTAACAGGAAAATAATACTTACCTTATGTGGACCGTGAGGCATGACTACGAGCCTTGCCTGTGTTGTGTTGCTACTGGGTTACCCGTCGCCTGTCCCAAGATCTTGTTCCTATCCTTGCTCCCTTTTTACCACTGTGCCGTGAGTCCGTGACACCTGCCGGGAAAGCCAAGTTGATGAACTGTTTCGTATTGAAGACGTTAATGTTTGTAATAAATAAGATTAGGCATATAATACAAGAACATCCAACCTCCACCATACCCGAGAGGAGGAGAGAGAGAGAGAGAGAGAGAGAAGAAGAGAGAGAGAGAGAAGAGAGAGAGAGAGACACTATCGTGGTGGCCCTGGCATAGCAGGTGCCTTTGCCAGGTTGTGACACGGAGGCCTGCTGGAAAAACTCTGTGCCAAAGGCATCCAGGGTGGACCTGCTGCGGCTTCTGGAGAACTACCCTGCAATGCAGAACCCTCCAGTTGTCGTCCACAGGCAAGCATCTGATCCCTGCCAGTTGAAGCATCAGTGCCACAGGGAATCCGTGCTTTGGGCTTTGTCCTGTGGAACTCTACATAGATTGATCTCCGGCAGCCTGCCAGCAGTCCTCAAGCTTTAGCGCTGATGACTGTATCCTCTCTTGCACTACCCACGACAGGATAGTTAGCCGGATCTGTGCTGCTGAGATCAATCAGCAGGCTTCGCGTTATACTGAAGTGGGGTACGCGCTGGCAGGTGACTTTGGCACCGGAGAAGACACCAGGCAATGGTATCTTTGTCCCCTGCCGCCAAACTAGCAGCTGAGGGAAGCCTGTAACTTCAATGGTGTTCCTCTCCACTCCAGGAAACCATCAAATTCATGGAGTGGAAGATGGACCGAGAGCTGCAGTTTGATGGCCACATCAAACACATTGCCCAAAAAGCCTCCCACGGTCACTGTCCTATTTGAGGATGACAGGCTTCCTCGACAAGGGATAAACGCTTGCTCTCATAAGGCCGCAGATACGGCCTTACTTGAGTATGGTGCCCCGCGTGGTATGTCGTGTGGCATCCTCGCCATAAGGCAGGACTGACGCATCCAGTGTCGAGCCTTACGATCTGGTAGTGATGCTGTAGACCCACACCCCAGCCCGAATTCAGCGAGTCCCCTGACTCACTGGAAACCGGGGGGGGGGGGGGGGCAGGGACGTCTGCAGCGCTAGTGGTTTTCAGCAAGTGCACAGGTAACAGGGAGTGCCACACCTGACTGGTTTTACCCAGCCTCCATGAGTTGCTACGCGGAGCACGAGAACAGTCTCGCTAGTGGTGACATGTGGATGAGGTGCCTATTCCCGTGCCTATCCACACCAACCCACCTTTGTGGGGCTGCGTCTCCAGGATGTGGAAAATTTCTACGCCGCCGTCCTCACACCCACGTGATGAACAGTGTCAAACTGGGCTGCAATACCTGAGACGGTCACAACCCACCCCACTGACGCTGATAAATTTGTGACAGTGAATCAGATCCACAGTGCCAGAAAAATGGCAACTGAAACTGGTGTTTTTTTTTATGTGTGTAGTGAGGTGCTGTGAGTGGGACACTGTATATATATATATATAGATATATATATATATATATATATAATATATATATATATGATATAATATATGTAATGGTGATATATTTATATGTCATCTTATATTTAAATTTTTAATATGATTAATGATTGCCACCTTAAGATAGCAGACACGACAGTTCACCTTTGGGCAAAATACTTCTATATAAGTTTAAATACAAAAAAAAAAAGAGAGAGAGAGAGAGAGAGAGAGAGAGAGAGAGAGAGAGAGAGAGAGAGAGAGAGAGAGAGAGAGAGAGAGAGAGAGAGAGAGAAGAGGAGAGAGAGAGAGAGAGAGAGAGAGATATGGGGTGGATAATAATAATAATAATAATAATAATAATAATAATAATAATAATAATAATAATAATAATAATAATAATATATCACAGTGGCGCCACCGATCTATATTTCATTAAACATTTTTTTCTATCGCTTAAAATCCTCAAAGATAGCAGGTAAGAGAGGTGAGAAATGTTTAGTTGTTTACCGCCTTGGCCAAGCTCTACATACTGGAGTGCTGTTCGTTGTACTTCATATCATTATTACAATTTTATTGCAAAGTAGTGGTGCCAACGACCAAACAAAAACTTGCTTCCTCATCATTGCGATGGACACACATTTGTTTCCGCGTTGCCACACCTTGAAATGGGTCACAGTCACACATGCAACAGTCACGCTCACTTCCATGCAGACTACCTAGGTGGTGCTAAGTGGGAAGGAGTAGTAGAGTAAAACGGTGTGTTGGGGTTAGGGTGACCACATGTCCCTTAAAATACGGAATCATTCCGTATTGAAGAGTGAAATGTTGCGTTCCGTTTTGAACCAATACGGAACGCCATTTGTTTCGTATTAATTGGCTGTATGAATAGTCAAGCAAATTAAATCATGAATTCAAAATCATCGTGACCAAATATTGAGTCAATTATATAACCAGGACACAAAAATATGGTGTCTGTCGTCTGTTATATATTGAGTGTACCATCCTACCATCCTCAACTGGATACGTGGAAAGAATATTGTCAATGATGCAGAATAAGTGGAGTGACACTAGGAACAGGTGCTCCGTTGAACTCATTAAATGTCAACTGATTGTTGCTCTAAATTTTGAACAGAGCTGTGCTGAATTCCTCAAACATTGGAAAAGACAAAAAGTTTTCTTGCTGCAGCAAGAAGCAACACAAAGTATACATGGAAAAATATATAAGTAATGGCTAATACCCATGATATATCCGTATTCCAGGTACTGTTTTTTCAACTTACTGGCAATAATTTTTCAGTATCACGTTATTTAGAAATTATACAGACATGTAACTTTAATAATATATTACTGACAACTCAACTGATGAATGTGTTCTGAAATATATCCTCGCATTTAGTCCAGATAACCTTAACTTCCTCCTAATACAGGGTACTTATGAAACAACTTATCTTCAAGCCGCTGCCCCGCTGATAGATGGGCTCTATCCACTCGCCATCACTGTTCCAACTTTAGCTACTGCGTTCCGTATTTTTTTGAGATGGAGGTGGCAACCCTAGTTGGGAAGGACGCCTCATCAGAGTTATGGACACACCACCAAAGTGTGTGTCACACGGCTCAACGGTCCCTTACGTAGCCACTGGCACATACACCTCGCCCCTAAACATTATAGTGACGCACCACTCCTTAATGCTCACCATTGACATCGCAGGCTGGTGCAGATTTTTGGTTCTCCTGTCACTGGCCTGAAGTCATTAACGTCCAAAGGTCCTGACAAGTGTTGGCCTCCTTCAATATAGCCGCTGTCCCCTGCCGCTGGGCCACTGTCCTCCTCCAAAGTGTATGTGGCCGCCGCCTCCCCAGGGCCTGACAGATGCAGAGCGGCGACCACCGTCTACCTCACCACTCCAACCCAAACTGACTTGGTTACTGCGGCTTTGCTGCTTCACTCAGCCTCGACACTCTGATTCGAAGGTTCAGGTGTCGTTCAGTAGTTAGAATGTTGTTGATCGTTCGCTCTTTACCGTCATATTTTTAGCTTCACTACTAACCAATATAATACTACTACGCAGCTTGCATAACACTGATTTGATTTAAGAATATTGCCCTAAGATAAATATTAATCATCAGTGAATGAGGCTGAATATTATGACTGAAATTATTCGTTTCTAATAC